>JARQOD010008551.1:0-35127 GCA_033576555.1 Oophaga sylvatica
CTTTAGCATAGATATGCTGAGCACAGGATTTTTAGCAAGTGAGATCTATCTGACTGTAAATGCATATATATGAATATACATTGAATACGTGGAATACATATAAATTTCCATGGCAGGTGGAGTCAGCCACAGCATTATTTAGAGCGAACTCAGCCCACGGTAGCAAGGATGCCCAGTCATCCTGCCTGGCAGAGACAAAATGTCGCAAGTATGTGTCCAAGGTCTGGTTGGCCCTCTCTACCAACCCATTCGTCTCGGGATGGTATGCAGAGGAGAGATTCAACTCAATGCTGAGTAAACGACACAGCTCTCTCCAGAACCGAGATGCAAACTGGAGACCTCGATCACTGACAATTTTGTCTGGCGTACCGTGTGGGCGGAAAATATGCCTAATGAATAATGTTGCCAAGGCCCATGCAGATGGTAACCGTGGTAACGGCACCAAGTGTACCATTTTGTAGAAGTGGTCGGTTATCACCCAGATCAGTGTTTCTCAACTCCAGTCCTCAGGACCCACAAACAGGTCATATTTTCAGGATTTCCTTAGTATTGCAAAGGTGATGGAATTAATGCTTGAGCAGGTGATAAAATTATCACCTGTGCAATACTAAGGAAATCCTGAAAACATGGCCTGTTGGTGGGTCCTGAGGACTGGAGTTGAGAAACACTGACCCAGATGATGGTGCAGCCCCGAGACTTGGGTAAACCCACCACAAAATCCATCCCGACCATCTCCCAAGGCATGTCTGCCACCAGTAGAGGGAGAAGTAGCCCAGCTGGCTGTTGTCGAGGGGATTTATTCTTGGCGCAGGAGACGCACGCCTGAACATATTCCCTGATGTCACGGACCATATGTGGCCACCAGTATGTCCTCGCCAGCAACTCAGATGTCCTATTTGTCCCAAAATGTCCACCCACCCTGGATGAATGTGCCCAAGAGAGTACCTCCGGTCGCAAATTGGTGGGCACAAATGTCTTGCCTGGAGGCACAGACTCAAGCGAAACCGGGTCCACCGTTCTTAAGCTCTCTGTGGGGACAATCAGCCGAGGCTCCTCCTCCACCTCTTCAGAGGACACCACGGAGTGAGACAGAGCGTCGGCACGAATGTTCTTCTCACCTGAGAGGAAATGGAGGGTGAAATGGAACCGGGAGAAAAACAAGGACCATCTGGCCTGGCGAGAATTTAGCCACTGGGCACTCTGTAAATAAACCAAGTTTTTGTGATCAGTAAAAACTTGAAAGGGAAAACGAGCCCCCTCCAGGAGATGTCTCCACTCGGAAAAGGCCAACTTCATGGCTAGTAACTCCCTGTCCCCAATGGAATAATTCCTCTCCGCTGATGTGAAGGTCTTGGAAAAGAAGAAGCAAGGATGCTTCCGACCTTGAGCATCCTTTTGGAAGGGGACTGCTCCAGCACCAGCAGATGAGGCATCTACCTCCAATATAAAAGGCTTATCAACATCAGGGCGATGTAAGATGGGAGCGCTAGCAAAATGAGATTTAACTGAAGTAAAGGCCTTGGAGACCTCCTCTGACCATAACTTGGGATTAGCTCCCTTCTTGGTGAGGGCTACCAAGGGAGCTACCAAGGTAGAGAAGTGGGGAATGAATTGGCGATAGTAGTTGATGAACCCCATAAAGCGCTGCACCGCTTTAAGGGAATGGGGTTCTTGCCAATCCATTACAGCCTGTAGTTTGGCAGGATCCATAGCCAATCCCTGGGTGGAGATGATATAACCCAGGAAAGGTAGAGACTCCTGCTCAAACATGCACTTCTCCAACTTCGCATATAGGGAATTTGCTCGCAAGAGGTCGAAGACCTTGCAGACATCTCTCCTGTGGGAGTCAATATCTGGAGAAAAGATGAGAATGTCATCCAGATAGACTACCACAGAGGTGGTCAACATATCCCGGAAGATGTAGTTCACAAAGTCTTGGAAGACAGCTGGGGCATTACAGAGCCCAAAGGGCATTACCAGATATTCGTAGTGCCCATCCCTGGTGTTAAATGCCGTCTTCCATTCGTCCCCCTCACAGATGCGAATCAGGTTATTCGCACCCCGCAGGTCTAGTTTAGTAAATACCCTTGCTCCCCGAAGTCTGTCAAAGAGCTCAGAGATTAGCGGCAAAGGATACTTATTTTTCACGGTGATAGCGTTGAGACCCCTATAATCAATGCATGGACATAATTCTCCGTTCTTCTTCTGCACAAAAAAGAACCCCGCTCCCGCTGGTGACACGACTTCCTAATGAATCCCCTTGCCAAGTTCTCCTGAATATATTGGGACAAGGCCTCTGTCTCAGGAAGAGAGAGGGGATAAACCATTCCTCTAGGAGGCTCAGCTCCAGGCAAGAGGTAGATAGGACAGTCATAGGGGCGATGAGGGGGAAGAGTCTCCGCAGCCTTCTTCGAAAAAATGTTGGCATACGACCAATAGACCTTTGGAAGAGGAGAGAGGTCTATGGGTATCTCAGTGGTGGTGAACTGCACGCTGTCCCTAATGCATCTGCCTTTACATAAATTACCCCAACCCAGAATTCTCCCTGAAGACCACTCAATATGGGGAGAAAGGTGGCGGAGCCAGGGTAATCCCACCAAAACCTCATCTATACCCTCAGGGAGGATAAAAATGATATATTCTCCTGATGGGAAGGAGATATAGACAAGGTGAGTGGGACAGACTGATGGGTGATTTGTGTGGGCAGAATTGCTCTGTTCAACATCCGTACCGACACTGGTTCAGCCAGCAACACCAAAGGCATGGTGTGGCGAGAAGCAAAGGAGGATGACATAAAATTCCCCTCTGCCCCAGAATACACACACAGCTTGATGGGTAGGGTGGTAGAACCGTGGGTAATATCCCCTTGAGGAGCACTTTAGGGGCAAAACTCATGGCGTCCAGTGACCCTGTTCCTACGGTTACTGGGCGCGACCGTTTATTCAACTGCTGTGGACATCGGTTGGCAAAATGTCTCTGCTGCTGGCAAATATAACAAATCGGGGATGGACGAGTGACCCGAGATTTAGATCCCATAGCAGTAACCTCCTGAAGGTCGGGCGCCTGAAGGGGTGACTCCAGAGGGGTGGTGAAGGTAGGAGCCAACTGAACACTCTGCCTGCACTGGGCACGTTCCAGCCTCCTCTCGTGGAAATGGAGGTCGACGCGGGTGGAAATAGCGATAAGCTTCTCCAGTATGGCAGGAATCTCCCTGGTAGCCAAGGCATCTTTCACATGACCCGCCAGTCCTCTCCAGAATACGGGAATAGGACTTTATCTGGCCACTCTAATTCTGAGGCCAGAGTCCGAAATTGGACAGCAAAATGGCTGACCAAAGCCGAACCATGGGTACTTCCAGCAGTTGGAGTGCCGTATCGTGGGTGACCTGAGGTCCTAGAAAAACCTTTTTCAGAGCCTCCAGAAAACAAGAAGCGCTCTGCACCACACGGTCATCGCGCTCCCACAGCGGCGTTGCCCACTCCAACGCTCTGCCCGACAGAAGAGCTATCACAAAGCCCACTTGTGCCCGATCCGTGGGGAAACGTGCAGCCAGAAGCTCGAGGTGTATGGAGCACTGACTCACGAATCCCCGACATTGCTTGCTGTCACCAGCAAACTTGTGTGGAATCGGGAGGTGGGACAATATAGGGGCAGAGGTGGCAGAGGACAAACTGGCTGCAGATATGCTAGCAGCCTGAACAGCAACTGCGGTAACATCCACAGCTGAGGTTGTGCTCTCAAGAGCCGCTAACCTACCCTCCAGCTGCTGGATGTACAGCTGTAAATGCTGTTCATCCGCCATTTTACTAGCCAGACCCTGGCGCTAGGATTATGTTAGGGTCTGCGGAACGCACCAAATATAAGATGTAGAGAGGTGCGTTCGCAGCCCGGGGTCCACCATGCAGGCAGAGCCTGCTGTGTTATGTTTCGGTAGCTGAGGAGTGCAGGTAAAAAAGGCAATACACCAGAGCAGTTGGAATCTATGAGATTGCAGTACCCTGACTAACCACCACAACTAGAGGCAGCCGTGGAGCGTTCCTACGTTGGTCCTAGACGCCTCGTCACAGCCTGAGAAACTAACTACACCTAAAGATAGAAATAGGAAAGCTATCTGCCCCGGAGCAGAACCCCAAAGATAATAGAAAGCCCCAAACAAGTAATGGCGGTTAGACAAGAAGAAATACTGACACAGAAAGAAAATAGTATGAGCAAAGCTGGGGCCCAAACTAACTAAATAGAAAAGGATAGGAAGGGCACTTACTGCAATCCCAGAAAACCCTGAAAAGCACCAACTCTACTAATTTCAAAATCACCTGAGATCACACGACCTCTACCACCTAAATTAGTTCTCTGGTGTAACAAAATCAAAACAGCAGCCACTGAAAAAACTGGAAAAAGCAAAAGTACAAACATCAGTGGCTGAACTAAACTGAGAGGGCAAAAGCCGCCGGAGGGGACCCAGAAGGCCCCCACAGAAGTGCAGGACAAAATGCAAAAATATAGCACAAAAACAAAAAGAAGAAAATGTCTTATCTGTTAGCAGGAGATGCAGACACGACACAGCAGGCTACAAGGGAAACAGGAATGAAGGATTCAGACCAGAACAATTGATCACCGGCAACCCTGATGGGAAGGTGACTCCCTTATATAAGACCAGTCAGTAACACCTGATTCCTAGTCCTCACAATCTTCACTGAACAGACCAGTACCGCTTGTAACCACCAGAGGGAGTCTCTGCTCAGAACTCATCTCAAACCCATTCACAACAGTACCCCCCCCTTGAGGAGGGGTCACCGAACCCTCATTTGAGCAACCAGGTCGGTCAGGATGAGTTCTATGATACGCACGGATGAGTCTCCTAGCATGGATGTCCGAAGCAAACACCCAAGAATTGTCTTCCTGACCATAACCTCTCCACTTAACCAAATACTGGAGTTTCCGTCTAGAAAAACGAGAATCTAATATTTTCTCAACCACATACTCCAGATTGCCCTCAACCAAAACAGGGTCAGGAGGCACAGCAGCAGGAACCACTGGCTCAACAAACCTCTTCAACAAGGACTTGTGGAACACGTTATGGATCTTAAATGTCCCTGGAAGAAGCAAACGAAAAGAAACAGGATTAAGAATCTCAATGATCTTATAAGGTCCAATGAACCTAGGCTTAAATTTAGGAGATGCTACTCTCATAGGAATATTCTTTGAGGACAACCAGACCAAGTCCCCCACTTTAAACCGAGGACCATCAGTCCTATGCCGGTTAGCAAACCGCTGGGCCTTCTCCTGAGAGAGGGACAACCTCTCCACTACCTGGTCCCAAATCTGTTGCATACGCTCCACAACAGAGTCAACACCTGGACAGACAGAAGCCTCCATCTGTCCTGAAGAAAATCGAGGGTGAAACCCAGAATTACAGAAAAACTGAGACATCAAAGTGGCAGAGCTAGCCCTATTATTAAGAGCAAACTCAGCCAAAGGCAAAAAAGAGACCCAGTCATCCTGATCAGCAGACACAAAGCATCTAAGATAAGTCTCCAATGTCTGGTTTGTTCTCTCAGTTTGACCATTGGTCTGAGGATGAAATGCCGAGGAGAAAGACAATTGAACACCCAGTTTAGAACAAAAAGTCCTCCAAAATCTGGAAACAAACTGGACTCCTCTGTCAGACACAATGTTCTCAGGAATGCCGTGTAAATGAACCACGTGCTGAAGGAACAACGGCACAAATTCAGAGGAGGAAGGCAACTTAGGTAATGGCACAAGATGTATCATTTTGGAAAACCTATCACAAATTACCCAGATGGTGGTCATTCTCTGAGAAACAGGAAGGTCGGAAATGAAATCCATAGAGATATGGGTCCATGGTCTCTTGGGCACAGGCAATGGCATCAACAAACCACTAGAGCGAGAGCAAGGCTTGGAGCGAGAGCAAGTCCCGCAGAACTGCACAAATTCCCTGACATCACGAGACAAGGTAGGCCACCAAAAGGACCGACTAACCAAGTCTCTGGTACCAAAAATTCCGGGATGTCCAGCCAATGCGGAACAATGAATCTCAGACATCACACTCTTTTTCCACTGATCCGGGACAAACAATTTTCCAACCGGGCAGCGCTCGGGCCTATCCTCCTGACACCCCTCCAGAGCAAGTCTCAAATTGGGCGAGATGGCGGAAAGAACTACACCCTCTTTCAAAATAACAGAAGGATCAGATAACTCAGAAGAGTCCGCAAGGAAACTCCTCGAGAGGGCATCCGCCTTAACATTCTTAGTGCCAGGAAGAAATGAAACCACAAAATTAAAACGTGTGAAAAACAAGGCCCACCTGGCCTGTCTAGGATTGAGTCGCTTGGCAGATTCCAGATAGACCAGATTCTTATGGTCCGTAAGGACCACCACCTGATGTTTGGCTCCCTCCAGCCAATGTCTCCACTCTTCAAAAGCCCACTTCATGGCCAATAACTCCCGATTACCCATGTCATAATTACGCTCAGTAGGGAAAATTTTCGAGAGAAAAAGGCACAAGGGTTACTTTTAGAGGTCTCTGGATCTTTTTGGGACAAAACGGCACCTGCCCCAATTTCAGAGGCATCAACCTCCACCTGAAATGGCAGAGAAACATCAGGCTGCCGTAGAACAGGAGCAGAAGTGAATCTCTGCTTAAGTTCCTGAAACGCAGAGACTGCCTCAGGAGGCCAATTCACCACATCAGAACCCTTTCTGGTCAAATCAGTTAATGGTTTAACAATAACCGAGAAATTACCAAAAAATTTACGATAAAAATTGGCAAAACCCAAAAATCTCTGAAGAGCCTTTAATGAAGTAGGTTGGACCCAATCACAGATGGCCTGAACCTTGACCGGGTCCATTTCAATAACAGATGGGGACAAAATGAATCCCAGAAATGAGATCCTCTGTACGCCAAAAAGACACTTTGATCCCTTCACATACAGAGCATTCTCTCTCAAATCTGGAACACAGTTCGAACAAGTTTCACATGAGAGTCCCAGTCATTAGAAAAAATCAAGATATCATCCAAATAAACAATCAGAAATTTGTCCACAAAATCCCTGAAAATGTCATTCATGAAGGACTGGAAGACGGAAGGAGCATTAGTGAGCCCAAAGGGCATCACTAGGTACTCAAAATGCCCTTCAGGGGTATTGAATGCCGTCTTCCATTCATCCCCGTGCTTAATGCGAATAAGGTTATACGCCCCCCTGAGGTCAAGCTTGGTAAACCAAGTAGCGTTTTTCACCCTGGAAAACAGGTCAGAAATCAAGGGTAACGGGTATTGATATTTCACAGTAATATTGTTCAAGAGACGATAATCAATACACGGCCTTAATGAACCATCTTTTTTGGCCACAAAGAAAAAACCGGCACCTAAGGGTGAAGAGGATGGTCTGATATGACCCTTCTCCAATGATTCCTTGATATAAGACCGCATAGCGTCATGTTCAGGTACAGACAAGTTAAAAAGGCGACCTTTAGGGAATTTACTACCCGGCACTAATTCAATAGCGCAGTCATAGCTCCTATGGGGAGGCAAGGATGCAGATTTACTTTCGCTAAACACATCAGAAAAATCAATCAAAAAGTCAGGAACATCCTGAGCCTGGGGGGAGGCAGAAAAAACAGAAGTGTTGGTATTAACACATTGGCAGCCCCAACTGGTTACAGACACAGATTTCCAATCCAAAACAGGATTATGAGACTGTAACCAAGGGAAACCCAGCACGATAATGTCATGCAGATTATACAGAACCAAAAATTTGCAGCACTCCTGGTGATCAGGTTCAACCCTCATTATCACCTGAGTAGAAAACTGGGGTTTATTCTCAGCCAAAGGGGTAGAATCGATCCCAGTAGGGGAATAGACTTCTGTAGGGGTATCAAGGGAAACCCACAACGTTTAGCAAAATCATAATCCATCAGGTTAATAGCTGCTCCAGAATCAACGAAAGCCTGAGCAGAAAATGAGGACAGAGAGCATATCAGAGTGACAGTTAATAAAAACTTAGTCTGAACACTGCCCAAGACAACTGAGCGTGCAAAACGTCTTCCCCGCTTAGGGCAGACTGAAATAGCATGAGAGGCATCACCACAGTAGAAACATAACCCATTGCGCTTTCGAAACTCATGACGCTGTGCCCCAGACACCACTCTATCACACTGCATGGGTTCAGAAGCTGGTTCACAAGGCAACACCATTCCACGCATACTTCTCCGCTCACGCAAACGTCTGTCAATTTGAATCGCTAATGACATAGAATCATTGAGACCAGAGGGGACAGGGAATCCCACCATAACATCCTTTACATTATCTGACAGACCCTTCCGGAAAAGGGCTGCCAAAGCGTCGTCATTCCATTTGGTCAGGACTGCCCATCTACGGAATCTCTGACAGTATAACTCAGCGTCATAAGGCCCCTGATTTAATGCCAACAAGGCTTTTTCAGCTTGATCAGTGACATTAGGCTCATCGTACAATAACCCCAAAGCCTGAAAAAATGCATCAACATCACTCAAAACAGGATCCCCAGGTGTCAGGGAAAAAGCCCAATCCTGAGGATCGCCATGCAGGAGAGAGATGATAATTTGAACCTGCTGCACTGCGTTCCCTGAGGACTTAGATTTTAAGGCAAAAAACAATTTACAATTATTTTTGAAATTCTGAAACTTAGCTCGATCCCCCAAAAACAAATCTTTAAAGAGCTTTAAACTAGAACAATGTGGGAAGGGAAGCAAAACGCCAGCAAAAGCCATACACTTGACAAATACTATTGAGATTTCTGCTATTAGAAGTGAAGGGGAAGAACAAAGACAAAAAAATTTACATAATAAAAATATTGAAGGAAGAGAAACCAATCACAAACTAAAGTGTTTCTATACGAATGCACAAAGCATGGGCAACAAACAAGGAGAACTGGAGCTACTAACGCAGGAGAAGAAATATGATGTCATTGGAATCACTGAGACTTGGTGGGACGATACACATGATTGAAATACAAGGCTAGAAGGATACAACTTATTTGCAAGAAACAGACTTGATAAACGAGGAGGAGGGGTTGCATTGTATGTTAGAAAAGCGTATATTTGCACAGAGATTGATGCTTCAGAGACTGGTAGTTCTGTGGAAACTGTTTGGGTAAGAATACAAGGACAGAACAATGGAAAGGACACCATTGTAGGCATTTACTACAGGCCACCTATGCAAGCTGAAGATATGGATGAACTCTTTATGCATCAAATGGCCAAGTTCTCCAAAAAATATGACATAGTGGTCATGGGAGATTTCAACTATCCAGACATTTGTTGGGAATCGCTCTCAGGCAAAACTAACAGGTCAAGGAAATTCTTATCCTCTCTTGCTGACAACTTTATCTTTCAAAAGGTAGGGGAGAAAACAAGAGGAACTGCTACCTTGGATCTAATCCTTATAAATAGGGAGGAAATGGTTGAGGAGGTAAGAGTGGCTGGAACTCTAGGAGGTAGTGACCATGCTATTTTAGAATTTTGGATAACAAGAGGAGGAAGACCTGTGAAGACTCAGACGTCAAGATTAGATTTCAGAAAGGCAGATTTTAAGGGACTCAGAAAGAGAATTGGAGGGATCCAATGGCAGGATATCCTTCAGGACAAAAATGTCCAGGAAGGATGGGACATCTTGAAAAATGAGATTCTCAAAGCACAATTGTCAACAATTCCAAAAAGAGGGAAGAATGGGAAGCATTTAAGGAAACCAGGATGGATGAACACAGAACTTAAACACATGCTAAAAAGGAAGAAAGAAATGTTTATCAAATGGAAAGAGGGAGGCATATCTAAAGAAGAATATAATGCCATCTGCAGAACCTGCAGGGCACAAATCAGATTATCTAAAGCTGACAATGAATTAAGGCTTGCAAGAGATGTCAAAAGCAACAAAAAAGGATTTTGGGGATACATCAAAAGTAAAAGAAAAGTCAAAGATGCTATAGGATTTTTACAGGATGAAAATGATGAAATGGTAAGAAAGGATGTTGAGAAGGCTGAACTTTTAAATTCCTATTTTGCATCTGTTTTCTCTCAGAAAGGAAATGTAACATCAACTGATCTTCACTGTCCTATTAAAGGAATAGAAGAATCCAGGATATCTATAAACAGAAAGACAGTGAGGAAACACTTAGCTAACCTAAATGAATTCAAGTCTCCAGGCCCAGATGAATTACACCCCAGAATACTGAAGGAGATAGCAGAAGAAATTCTTGAACCACTGTCCATAATCTTTGAAAATTCTTGGAGAACAGGTGAAGTCCCAGAAGACTGGAGAAGAGCAAATGTTGTTCCTATCTTCAAAAAGGGGAAGAAGGTGGACCCAGGGAACTACAGGCCGGTGAGTCTGACTTCTATACCAGGAAAGATCTTTGAACAAATTATTAAAGAACATGTATGTAAGTACCTGCATAAGAATGAAGTGATTAAACAGAGTCAGCATGGGTTTGTAACTAATAAGTCATGTCAGACTAACTTAATTTCCTTCTATGACAGAATCACTGACTGGGTGGATCAGGGAAATGCTGTAGATATAGTATATCTTGACTTCAGCAAAGCATTTGACAAAGTATCTCACACAATCCTTATTGAAAAAATGACTAAGTATGGAATGGACAAGGCAACTGTTAGGTGGATTCATAACTGGCTTAGTGATCGGACTCAAAGAGTGGTCGTAAATGGCTGCACATCCAGTTGGAAGAATGTCTCAAGTGGGGTACCACAAGGCTCTGTTTTGGGCCCTGTATTGTTCAACATCTTTATCAATGATTTAGATGAAGGAATTGAGGGTAAACTGATCAAATTTGCTGATGACACAAAGCTAGGAGGGGTAGCTAATACTAGAGAAGAGAGAGAGAGGATTCAAAAAGATATAAATAAACTGGAGCAGTGGGCAGCAACTAACAGAATGGTTTTTAACAGGGAAAAATGCAAAGTACTACATCTGGGCAATAAAAATGAAAAAAGCATATACAAAATGGGAGGAATAGGGCTAAGTAACAGCACATGTGAAAAAGACTTGGGTATACTAATTGATCACAGACTGAACATGAGTCAACAGTGTGATGCAGCAGCAAAAAAGGCAAATACAATTCTAGGATGTATCAACAGAAGCATACAGTCTAGATCACGTGAGGTCATTATTGCCCTCTACTCCTCTTTGGTCAGACCTCATCTGGAATACTGTGTCCAGTTTTGGGCACCACATTTTAAAAAAGACATCAACAAACTGGAGCAAATTCAGAGAAGAGCCACCAGAATGGTGACCGGTCTGCAAACCATGTCCTATGAGGAACGGTTGCAGGATTTGGGAATGTTTAGCTTGCAAAAAAGAAGACTGAGAGGAGACTTAATAGCTGTCTACAAATACCTCAAGGGCTGTCACATTGTAGAAGGATCTTCTTTATTCTCATTTGCACAAGGAAAGACTAGAAGCAATGGGATGAAACTGAATGGGAGGAGACACAGATTAGATATTAGAAAAAACTTTTTGACAGTTAGGGTGATCAATGAGTGGAACAGGCTGCCACAAGAGGTGGTGAGTTCTCCTTCAATGGAAGTCTTCAAACAGAGGCTGGATAGACATCTGTCTGGGATGATTTAGAGAATCCTGCTTTGAGCAGGGGGTTGGACCAGATGGCCCAGGAGGTCCCTTCCAACTCTACCATTCTATGATTCTATGATTCTATGATTTTCATGGGTGCGTTCTGCTACCCGTCCGGGGTCCAGTACCGTCAACTGATTCTCCCCAGTGCCTTTGGCCTAGGTGCCTCCATCTCCGTATACGAGTTCCAGCAACGTCTGCTGGTCCTTGGTAGTGCTTTGGAGCACAGGTACCTCCTGCTTAGTAACCGTGTCACAGTAACGTCAGCTGGTACTCGGTTGTGACATTGCCTCTTTTCCTTCTGCTACCCGTCCGGGGTCCAGTACCGTCAACTGGTTCTCCCCAGTGCCTTTGGCCTAGGTGCCTCCATCTCCGTATACGAGTTCCAGCAACGTCTGCTGGTCCTTGGTAGTGCTTTGGAGCACAGGTACCTCCTGCTTAGTAACCGTGTCACAGTAACGTCAGCTGGTACTCGGTTGTGACATTGCCTCTTTTCCTTCTGCTGCCCCTCCGGGTTCCAGCACAGTCAGCTGGTCCTCGTTACTTCCATTGTCTCTTGTTCCATCTGATACCCGTCCGGGTTCCAGTAACGTCAGCTGGTTCTCGGAAATTAGACGACCTTAAAGACCACCCAGAAGAAGATGACGACAACAAGGACGACGAGCATGAAGCCAACCAGCCTGAACACCATCACAAAGAAAAAATAAAAGATTACCCAGAAGAAGATCACCAACAGGACAAAGAAGGTTAAGACAAACTACAAGATACAGAACAAGAGACAGAAGAACAATAAGCAGAAGATCAAAAAGCAGAAGAACATGAAGTATAAGACCAAAATGAAGAGCAAAATATATGCTCTAAATTCTAAGCAGAAGAAGACTAAGCAGTGTATGGGGGTGAGTCCGTTCCTCCTCGTGGTGCCCCTGGAAAATGCCTGCTGCTGCAGGCTAAACTGAACACGGACAAATACTGTTGTAATTTAAATCTTTTGTGACAGCAAGAACGGAAGGATGAAAAATTCATACTTTTACAGATTACAAGTACAGGAATCTCTGTCACAAATAAGAATATGATGAAGAAGATGAAGAGGAAGAAGATGAAGAATTTGAATACGAAGAAGATTAATAGTTTAATAATAACAATATGAGTAATGTAAACAAAAACATGAATAGCAAGAAGTTTAAGAAGAAGATTAAGAAGGTGAAGATGAAGAATAATTTGATGAGAAAGATGATGCTGCTGAAGATTATGAAGGAGAAAGTGTGGCACTGGCAAAAGTTAAAAAGGTGAAGAGCATGGAAGTTGTGAAACATACATATTTGCCAAAATAGAAAAAAGGTTAACAACATTGTCAATTTGTTCGTCAATCCAAACGTATTTCCAAAAAAATATATATTAATGCTATTCCAATGCATTGGGTTAAACATGTATGCCTTTATTGTCTCCTCAACCTCCCCCAATACATTCTACATTACTCTTTGTTGTTTTCCTTCATGTACAATTAACCAACAAGGCAAGAATGGTTTTTTTTTAATGTCGATATTTGGTTCCCATAGACTTACATTGGACTTCCGGTATCGGTATCGGGTATCGCCGATATTTTAGTGATATCGGCGATACCATTCCGATCCGATATTTTTAGATATCGAGCAGTATCGCTCAACACTAGTCAGGAGTATTATTATTATTATTATTATTATTATTGTTTATTTCTATAGCACCATTGATTCCATGGTGCTGTACATGAGAAGGGGTTACATACAAATTACAGGTATCACTTACAGTAAACAAACTAACAATGACAGACTGATACAGAGGGGAGAGGACCCTGCCCTTTCGGGCTTACATTCTACAGGATTGTGAGGCAGGAGACAGTAGGTCGGGGGGTTGCAGCAGTTCCGGTGTTGGTTGAGGCAATATCTCCGGTAGTGGTGAGGAGGTAGCAGGGTCATTGCAGGCTGTAGGCTTTCCTGAAGAGGTGGGTTTTCAGGTTCCGTCTGAAGGATCCGAATGTGTTTGATAGTCGGACGTGTTGGGGCAAAGAATTCCAGAGGATGGGGGATATTCGGGAGAAGTCTTGGAGGCGGTTGGGTGAGGAGCGAATAAGTGTGGAGGAGAGAAGGATGTCTTGGGAGGATCGGAGATTACGTGAGGGAAGATATCGGGAGATTAGTTCAGAGATATAAGGAGGAGACAGATTATAGATGGCCTTGTAGGTCAGTATTAGTAATTTGAACTGGATACGCTGAGGGAATGGGAGCCAGTGAAGAGATTTGCAGAGGGGAGAAGCGGAGTAGTAGCGAGGAGAGAGGTGAATTAGTCGTGCAGCAGAGTTAAGGATGGACTGGAGAGGTGTGAGGGTGTTAGCAGGGAGGCCAGAGAAAAGGGTGTTGCAGTAGTCGAGGCGGGAGATGATGAGGGCGTGCACAATCATTTTAGTAGATTGAGGGTTGAGGAAAGGACGGATTCTTGAAATATTTTTGAGCTGAAGGCGACAGGAGGTAGAAAGAGCTTGGATGTGCGGTTTGAAGGACAGGGCAGAGTCAAGGGTTACTCCGAGGCAGCGGACTTCTGGTATGGGGGAAAGCGTGATGTCGTTAATTGTGATAGATAGGTCAGGTAAGGAAGATCTGTGGGATGGGGGAAAGATTATGAGTTCAGATTTGTCCACATTGAGTTTGAGGAAGCGGGAGGAGAAGAAGTAGGATATGGCTGATAGACACTCCGGGATTCTGGATAGCAGAGAGGTGATGTCTGGGCCAGAGAGGTAGATCTGAGTGTCATCAGCGTAAAGGTGGTACTGGAATCCGTGGGACTTTATGAGTTGCCCAGGCCAAGTGTATAGATTGAGAAGAGTAGGGGTCCTAGAACAGATCCTTGGGGGACTCCAACGGAGAGAGGGTGGGACGAGGAGGTAGTGTGTGAGTGGGAGGCCCTGAATGTGCGGTTGGAAAGGTATGAGGAGATCCAGGATAGTGTTGAGCGATACGATACCGCAAGTATCGGGTATCGGCCGATATTAGCTGTATCGGACTTTCGATACTTAGTTCCGATATTTTCCATATATCGTATACCGGAATCGGAAGTTCCCATAATTCTTTGAGAGGCAATGTGATTTTAGTCAGCCAATGAGGAATCCTAAGAAGTGTGGGCACATCCTGTACTGCTGCGGTCATGTTAACTAATGGCAT
Organism: Oophaga sylvatica; assembly: GCA_033576555.1. NCBI lineage: Eukaryota > Metazoa > Chordata > Amphibia > Anura > Dendrobatidae > Oophaga > Oophaga sylvatica. The sequence continues at coordinate 14,833 of JARQOD010008551.1, forward strand.
GGCTGTGATTGGATGCTGAAATGATGTCAGAATGCACTATAAAAGGCGCCGCCGCCATTTTAGCATCACTGTGCTGTGAATTCAGTAAGGGACAGAACGCTGCTGTGCTGACTCTGAGGGACAGTTAGAGATTGCGATTTAGTGTACTGTGCTTTAGGCAGGCTAGCACCAACCGCTGTGTAAAGCTTCCTTTTGCCTGCAGTGTTGTTTTAACAGCTCTGCAAGGTGTGTGTGTGTGAGAGTGCAGGTGACGCTGCAGTTTGCTCTGCATGCAACGCTGTCTGTAGGCATCTGCACGTGTCACTCACAGACTCTTTTTTTTTTCTTCAGTGTAATTCTTGCTGCTCCATGCAATTTAAATTTTAGTGTGACGCGCTTCCATCCATATCCAATACATTGGTTGCAAACACTATAGAAGTAGACAAAGGAGTAGCCTTTCACAGATTGTGAACAGTTGTGTTTCAGTGTTCACTTCAGTCTGTGTTTTTTATTTTTTGAGTGCACATCACGCTCCAGTTACTTGTTCAAGCACTGCTGCTTGTACTCTGCTGAGTGTGTCTCAGTGCCTCATCCTTGTCATTTCTCTCCAATTGGTTCTGCTCCATTCCATTTAAAATAAATATAATCTATTAGTGTGACGCGCTTCCATCCGTATCCAATACATTGGTTGCAAACACTATAGAAGTAGACAAAGGAGTAGCCTTTCACAGATTGTGAACAGTTGTGTTTCAGTGTTCACTTCAGTCTCTGCGTAATAACCACACTTAGGCCTTATAACTTTTCTGACTTTCTTTATCAATCTACCAAGATGAAGAAGTCAGTGAGTAAGGCACGTGGTCGTGGCCGTGGAGTTTCAGCAGGGAGAGGACGTTGGGATTCTGTGGCTGCTGCCACCCTCAGTGACACAGCATCCACCACTTTTCCCCGTGAGCGTTCCTTTATGCGCACTTTTGTAGGAGCTCGGCGTGCCCCCCTGCTGCGGGAAGAACAAATTGAAGCCGTTGTTGGTTGGATGGCAGCCAATGCATCGACTTCAATTCCTTCCACCTCCTCTCAGGAACACAACACTGTTGAGCAACCATCTGTCTGTTCACCGCCTGTCAAATTGCCCAGGCAGTCAGAGAGTTCTGTACAGGAGCCAGCTGAGTCTCTGCTTCTGTTCTCAGAATCTGTTGGCTCGCAAACACGGGCACAGGCAAGCAGCATTCTGCAATTTGAAGAAGAGGGAGTATGCAGTGATGCGCAACAGCTGTGTCTCTCTCAATCTGAAGAGGCGGGTGAGCCAGTGCCGATGGACAGCACACCGCAGAACGCATCTCATGATGATGATGAGATTCAGGTGCCAGGTTTTGTGGAGCATGGTGCTGCCCAGACCATCCAACAGCAGCAGGTGTTGGAAGAGGGTAGTGGAGATGATGAAGTCCGAGACCCAACATGGCGTGAGCAACAGGAAGGTGGTGGGAGCAACTCTGAGGAAGAGATTGGCCCAACGATACAAAGAGGAGGGAGAGGTAGGCTGCAGACTCGCTTGCCTGTAGCCTCCAGTTTGGCACCTGTTGGGAGCAGTTCTCTTACAAATGTCAAAATTGGCGCTCCCATGACTTGCACTGCGTGGTCCTTTTTTGACAGACTTGTAGATGATATTTGCTATGTTAAATGCAAGCTGTGTAAGCAAAAAGTTAAAAGAGGTAAAAATATCAGTAACCTGAATACCACAAATATGTGGAAACATGTACGGACAAAGCACGTAGCTGAGTTACAAAGACACACTGGAGATGTAGGCCAACCTACAGCAGCACCTACATCTTCAGGTCGTGTTGGAGCCTCTACCTCCAGCTCACACACACCTGGTTCGGCTTCCTCACAGGATCTCCATGGAAGAACCTCGGTCACTGTTGTCCATAGACAAACTGTTATTCCACCCACAGCAGCAAGTTCACAGTCATCGTCACACTCCCAGGCCACAAAACAGCCATCGGTACCACAGGCATGGGATAAAAGACGGCCATACTCGGCAAACCATCCACGAGCACAGGCTCTGAATGCTGGCATTGCAAAACTCCTGTCCCTTGAAATGCTGTCATTCAGGCTGGTGGAGACTGACAGTTTCAGGAACTTAATGGCATTGGCAGTCCCACAATATAATGTGCCAAGCCGATTTTATTTCAGCAGGCAAGCCGTCCCTGCTCTGCAAAAACATGTCGAGGGAAACATTAAACATGCGCTACTAAACGCCGTCAGTAGCAGGGTCCACCTGACCACCGATGCGTGGACCAGTACCCATGGCCAGGGACGATACCTTTCCCTCACTGCCCATTGGGTCAATGTTGTGGAGCCGGGTACAGATCTTGCCAGTGGCGCTGTACGTATTCTGCCAACTCCAAGGATTGCAGGAATCCAGTCTGTACACATTGATTCCTCCTCCTACTCCAGTTCCTCAGAATCATCGCTGCACAAGCCGTCACGGTATACCTCCACATGGACCCGTGAACGCTTACCTGTTGCGACCGATATGAGCACAGCCATGGCCAAACGTCAACAGGCCGTCCTGAAAATGATTTCAATGGGGAATCTAAGCCACACAGCGCAGGAGGTCTGGAATGCCATCAAGCAGGAGAGCGACGTGTGGTTTTTGCCTGCGAATCTCCAGCCAGGCTTGGTAGTGTGTGACAATGGCCGAAATCTGGTGGCAGCTCTGGGCCTTGGCAACCTTACTCACATACCATGTCTGGCACATGTGCTCAACTTGGTCATGCAGAGTTTTTTGAGGGACTATCCGGATCTTGTTGGACTGCTGCAGAAGGTCCGCCTAGAGTGCGCTCACTTGCGACGTTCCAGCATAGCCAGATCGCGCATTGCTGCTCTGCAACGCCGATTTCGCCTTCCTGAACATCGCATCATATGTGACGTACCCACCAGGTGGAATTCCACGTTACATATGTTGGAGCGGTTGTGTGAGCAGCAGACAGCAGTAATGGAGTATCAGCTGCATCAGGCGCAATCAAGTCGCTCTTTGCGCCGTCCACACTTCACCACTACTGAGTGGGCCTCTATGAAGGACATCTGCGACGTTTTGCGTGCGTTTGATGTCTCAACGCGGATGGCGAGTGCAGATGATGCACTAGTCAGCATGACTGTCCCCCTTATCTGCCTGCTTCAGAAATCACTGAAAGCACTAAAGGAAGAGGTTTTGGAAGAGGTGGAGGATGAGGAGTCACAAATTCAATTACCTTCAGGACAGTCAGCGCAACGTGGTTCCTCACAAAGGGCTGGGCAGGGCTCACTTTGTGAGTAGGATGAGGAGGAGGAGGAGTCAATGGAGGAGGAAGAAATCCCTACAGAAGGAGGTACACAACGCTCTAGTCAGTATGTAGAGCGAGGGTGGGGTGATGCAGAGGAGGCAGAGATGACGCCTCTTCCAGAGGACAGCTTTTGTTGGCCAGTTGGGAGTCTGCAGCACATGGTTGATTTCATGCTTCAGTGCCTGAGAAACGACCGCCGCATCGCCCACATTCTCACCACGTCAGATTATTGGGTGTACACCCTCCTAGACCCTCGCTACCGGGACAACTTACAAACCCTCATCACACCGATGAACCGGGACCGTAAAATGCGGGAGTACCAAGACACACTGGTGCAATCCATACTGTTGTACATTCCAGCCAGAGAGCTGCTGCTGCTACTGCTTTACAAAGCAGCTCTGTGCGTCGAGGCAGTGTAGACACCTCTACAACAAGAGGGAGCACAAGCAGCGCCTCTGCACAGGGCAAGAGCTGTATGTTACAAATGTGGCAAAGTTTTGTGACAGCGCCAGCAAGGTCTACACCATCCGAGACGGCTCCAGTCACCAGGAAGCAACGTTTCCGTAAGATGGTGACTGACTACTTGTCTTTCCCTCTAAGTGTACTCCCAGATGCCTCTTCCCCTTTCAAATTTTGGGTCTCTAAGTTGGATACATGGCCAGAGCTTAGCCAGTATGCATTGGAGGTGCTGGCTTGCCCTGCTGCCAGGTATTATCTGAGCACGTCTTTAGTGCTGCAGGTGGTGTACTAACAGACCGTCGCATGCGACTATCCTCAGAGAATGTAGACCGGCTTACTTTTCTGAAAATGAACAAGGCATGGATTTCACCTGAATTTGCCTGTCCGTTTTCAGATTAAATAACTGTTTGGCAACGTTTTCCATGTCTCCTGTTATGTTCATCTTTCTACCACCTGAACTGTACTCCCTGGGCTACAACACCGCCATTTGTTGCTCGTAAGTAATTGGCAGGGGTACTGACTCCTGGCCAGCCTGGTTACAGCACGACAGCTGTTTCCTGGCAGTGTGAACATCAATTATCCTCCAATAAGTTGTGCTGTCGTGTTGCATTCGGGTTAGCCGACTCTATGGTGCCTGCAGTTTAGGTGATTCCTATGTGTGCTGTGGGATATGTAAATAAAGGCTGTTTCCATTGTGACAATAGGACAAGCACCCACTGTAGGACTGTGTGATTCGGTAACTGCGGACGGCTTGCGTCCTGTCAACTTACATTTTCATGGGTGCGTTCTGCTACCCGTCCGGGGTCCAGTACCGTCAACTGGTTCTCCCCAGTGCCTTTGGCCTAGGTGCCTCCATCTCCGTATACGAGTTCCAGCAACGTCTGCTGGTCCTTGGTAGTGCTTTGGAGCACAGGTACCTCCTGCTTAGTAACCGTGTCACAGTAACGTCAGCTGGTACTCGGTTGTGACATTGCCTCTTTTCCTTCTGCTACCCGTCCGGGGTCCAGTACCGTCAACTGGTTCTCCCCAGTGCCTTTGGCCTAGGTGCCTCCATCTCCGTATACGAGTTCCAGCAACGTCTGCTGGTCCTTGGTAGTGCTTTGGAGCACAGGTACCTCCTGCTTAGTAACCGTGTCACAGTAACGTCAGCTGGTACTCGGTTGTGACATTGCCTCTTTTCCTTCTGCTGCCCCTCCGGGTTCCAGCACAGTCAGCTGGTCCTCGTTACTTCCATTGTCTCTTGTTCCATCTGATACCCGTCCGGGTTCCAGTAACGTCAGCTGGTTCTCGGAAATTAGACGACCTTAAAGACCACCCAGAAGAAGATGACGACAACAAGGACGACGAGCATGAAGCCAACCAGCCTGAACACCATCACAAAGAAAAAATAAAAGATTACCCAGAAGAAGATCACCAACAGGACAAAGAAGGTTAAGACAAACTACAAGATACAGAACAAGAGACAGAAGAACAATAAGCAGAAGATCAAAAAGCAGAAGAACATGAAGTATAAGACCAAAATGAAGAGCAAAATATATGCTCTAAATTCTAAGCAGAAGAAGACTAAGCAGTGTATGGGGGTGAGTCCGTTCCTCCTCATGGTGCCCCTGGAAAATGCCTGCTGCTGCAGGCTAAACTGAACACGGACAAATACTGTTGTAATTTAAATCTTTTGTGACAGCAAGAACGGAAGGATGAAAAATTCATACTTTTACAGATTACAAGTACAGGAATCTCTGTCACAAATAAGAATATGATGAAGAAGATGAAGAGGAAGAAGATGAAGAATTTGAATACGAAGAAGATTAATAGTTTAATAATAACAATATGAGTAATGTAAACAAAAACATGAATAGCAAGAAGTTTAAGAAGAAGATTAAGAAGGTGAAGATGAAGAATAATTTGATGAGAAAGATGATGCTGCTGAAGATTATGAAGGAGAAAGTGTGGCACTGGCAAAAGTTAAAAAGGTGAAGAGCATGGAAGTTGTGAAACATACATATTTGCCAAAATAGAAAAAAGGTTAACAACATTGTCAATTTGTTCGTCAATCCAAACGTATTTCCAAAAAAATATATATTAATGCTATTCCAATGCATTGGGTTAAACATGTATGCCTTTATTGTCTCCTCAACCTCCCCCAATACATTCTACATTACTCTTTGTTGTTTTCCTTCATGTACAATTAACCAACAAGGCAAGAATGGTTTTTTTTTAATGTCGATATTTGGTTCCCATAGACTTACATTGGACTTCCGGTATCGGTATCGGGTATCGCCGATATTTTAGTGATATCGGCGATACCATTCCGATCCGATATTTTTAGATATCGAGCAGTATCGCTCAACACTAGTCAGGAGTATTATTATTATTATTATTATTATTGTTTGTTTCTATAGCACCATTGATTCCATGGTGCTGTACATGAGAAGGGGTTACATACAAATTACAGGTATCACTTACAGTAAACAAACTAACAATGACAGACTGATACAGAGGGGAGAGGACCCTGCCCTTTCGGGCTTACATTCTACAGGATTGTGAGGCAGGAGACAGTAGGTCGGGGGGTTGCAGCAGTTCCGGTGTTGGTTGAGGCAATATCTCCGGTAGTGGTGAGGAGGTAGCAGGGTCATTGCAGGCTGTAGGCTTTCCTGAAGAGGTGGGTTTTCAGGTTCCATCTGAAGGATCCGAATGTGTTTGATAGTCGGACGTGTTGGGGCAAAGAATTCCAGAGGATGGGGGATATTCGGGAGAAGTCTTGGAGGCGGTTGGGTGAGGAGCGAATAAGTGTGGAGGAGAGAAGGATGTCTTGGGAGGATCGGAGATTACGTGAGGGAAGATATCGGGAGATTAGTTCAGAGATATAAGGAGGAGACAGATTATAGATGGCCTTGTAGGTCAGTATTAGTAATTTGAACTGGATACGCTGAGGGAATGGGAGCCAGTGAAGAGATTTGCAGAGGGGAGAAGCGGAGTAGTAGCGAGGAGAGAGGTGAATTAGTCGTGCAGCAGAGTTAAGGATGGACTGGAGAGGTGTGAGGGTGTTAGCAGGGAGGCCAGAGAAAAGGGTGTTGCAGTAGTCGAGGCGGGAGATGATGAGGGCGTGCACAATCATTTTAGTAGATTGAGGGTTGAGGAAAGGACGGATTCTTGAAATATTTTTGAGCTGAAGGCGACAGGAGGTAGAAAGAGCTTGGATGTGCGGTTTGAAGGACAGGGCAGAGTCAAGGGTTACTCCGAGGCAGCGGACTTCTGGTATGGGGGAAAGCGTGATGTCGTTAATTGTGATAGATAGGTCAGGTAAGGAAGATCTGTGGGATGGGGGAAAGATTATGAGTTCAGATTTGTCCACATTGAGTTTGAGGAAGCGGGAGGAGAAGAAGTAGAATATGGCTGATAGACACTCCGGGATTCTGGATAGCAGAGAGGTGATGTCTGGGCCAGAGAGGTAGATCTGAGTGTCATCAGCGTAAAGGTGGTACTGGAATCCGTGGGACTTTATGAGTTGCCCCAGGCCAAGTGTATAGATTGAGAAGAGTAGGGGTCCTAGAACAGATCCTTGGGGGACTCCAACGGAGAGAGGGTGGGACGAGGAGGTAGTGTGTGAGTGGGAGGCCCTGAATGTGCGGTTGGAAAGGTATGAGGAGATCCAGGATAGTGTTGAGCGATACGATACCGCAAGTATCGGGTATCGGCCGATATTAGCTGTATCGGACTTTCGATACTTAGTTCCGATATTTTCCATATATCGTATACCGGAATCGGAAGTTCCCATAATTCTTTGAGAGGCAATGTGATTTTAGTCAGCCAATGAGGAATCCTAAGAAGTGTGGGCACATCCTGTACTGCTGCGGTCATGTTAACTAATGGCATGGCTGTGATTGGATGCTGAAATGATGTCAGAATGCACTATAAAAGGCGCCGCCGCCATTTTAGCATCACTGTGCTGTGAATTCAGTAAGGGACAGAACGCTGCTGTGCTGACTCTGAGGGACAGTTAGAGATTGCGATTTAGTGTACTGTGCTTTAGGCAGGCTAGCACCAACCGCTGTGTAAAGCTTCCTTTTGCCTGCAGTGTTGTTTTAACAGCTCTGCAAGGTGTGTGTGTGTGTGTGAGAGTGCAGGTGACGCTGCAGTTTGCTCTGCATGCAACGCTGTCTGTAGGCATCTGCACGTGTCACTCACAGACTCTTTTTTTTTTCTTCAGTGTAATTCTTGCTGCTCCATGCAATTTAAATTTTAGTGTGACGCGCTTCCATCCATATCCAATACATTGGTTGCAAACACTATAGAAGTAGACAAAGGAGTAGCCTTTCACAGATTGTGAACAGTTGTGTTTCAGTGTTCACTTCAGTCTGTGTTTTTTATTTTTTGAGTGCACATCACGCTCCAGTTACTTGTTCAAGCACTGCTGCTTGTACTCTGCTGAGCGTGTCTCAGTGCCTCATCCTTGTCATTTCTCTCCAATTGGTTCTGCTCCATTCCATTTAAAATAAATATAATCTATTAGTGTGACGCGCTTCCATCCGTATCCAATACATTGGTTGCAAACACTATAGAAGTAGACAAAGGAGTAGCCTTTCACAGATTGTGAACAGTTGTGTTTCAGTGTTCACTTCAGTCTCTGCGTAATAACCACACTTAGGCCTTATAACTTTTCTGACTTTCTTTATCAATCTACCAAGATGAAGAAGTCAGTGAGTAAGGCACGTGGTCGTGGCCGTGGAGTTTCAGCAGGGAGAGGACGTGGGGATTCTGTGGCTGCTGCCGCCCTCAGTGACACAGCATCCACCACTTTTCCCCGTGAGCGTTCCTTTATGCGCACTTTGGTAGGAGCTCGGCATGCTCCCCTGCTGCGGGAAGAACAAATTGAAGCCGTTGTTGGTTGGATGGCAGCCAATGCATCGACTTCAATTCCTTCCACCTCCTCTCAGGAACACAACACTGTTGAGCAACCATCTGTCTGTTCACCGCCTGTCAAATTGCCCAGGCAGTCAGAGAGTTCTGTACAGGAGCCAGCTGAGTCTCTGCTTCTGTTCTCAGAATCTGTTGGCTCACAAACACGGGCACAGGCAAGCAGCATTCTGCAATTTGAAGAAGAGGGAGTATGCAGTGATGCGCAACAGCTGTGTCTCTCTCAATCTGAAGAGGCGGGTGAGCCAGTGCCGATGGACAGCACACCGCAGAACGCATCTCATGATGATGATGAGATTCAGGTGCCAGGTTTTGTGGAGCATGGTGCTGCCCAGACCATCCAACAGCAGCAGGTGTTTGGAAGAGGGTAGTGGAGATGATGAAGTCCGAGACCCAACATGGCGTGAGCAACAGGAAGGTGGTGGTAGCAACTCTGAGGAAGAGATTGGCCCAACGGTACAAAGAGGAGGGAGAGGTAGGCTGCAGACTCGCTTGCCTGTAGCCTCCAGTTTGGCACCTGTTGGGAGCAGTTCTCTTACAAATGTCAAAATTGGCGCTCCCATGACTTGCACTGCATGGTCCTTTTTTGACAGACTTGTAGATGATATTTGCTATGTTAAATGCAAGCTGTGTAAGCAAAAAGTTAAAAGAGGTAAAAATATCAGTAACCTGAATACCACAAATATGTGGAAACATGTACGGACAAAGCACGTAGCTGAGTTACAAAGACACACTGGAGATGTAGGCCAACCTACAGCAGCACCTACATCTTCAGGTCGTGTTGGAGCCTCTACCTCCAGCTCACACACACCTGGTTCGGCTTCCTCACAGGATCTCCATGGAAGAACCTCGGTCACTGTTGTCCATAGACAAACTGTTATTCCACCCACAGCAGCAAGTTCACAGTCATCGTCACACTCCCAGGCCACAAAACAGCCATCGGTACCACAGGCATGGGATAAAAGACGGCCATACTCGGCAAACCATCCACGAGCACAGGCTCTGAATGCTGGCATTGCAAAACTCCTGTCCCTTGAAATGCTGTCATTCAGGCTGGTGGAGACTGACAGTTTCAGGAACTTAATGGCATTGGCAGTCCCACAATATAATGTGCCAAGCCGATTTTATTTCAGCAGGCAAGCCGTCCCTGCTCTGCAAAAACATGTCGAGGGAAACATTAAACATGCGCTACTAAACGCCGTCAGTAGCAGGGTCCACCTGACCACCGATGCGTGGACCAGTACCCATGGCCAGGGACGATACCTTTCCCTCACTGCCCATTGGGTCAATGTTGTGGAGCCGGGTACAGATCTTGCCAGTGGCGCTGTACGTGTTCTGCCAACTCCAAGGATTGCAGGAATCCAGTCTGTACACATTGATTCCTCCTCCTACTCCAGTTCCTCAGAATCATCGCTGCACGAGCCGTCACGGTATACCTCCACATGGACCCGTGAACGCTTACTTGTTGCGACCGATATGAGCACAGCCGTGGCCAAACGTCAACAGGCCGTCCTGAAAATGATTTCAATGGGGAATCTAAGCCACACAGCGCAGGAGGTCTGGAATGCCATCAAGCAGGAGAGCGACGTGTGGTTTTTGCCTGCGAATCTCCAGCCAGGCTTGGTAGTGTGTGTACAATGGCCGAAATCTGGTGGCAGCTCTGGGCCTTGGCAACCTTACTCACATACCATGTCTGGCACATGTGCTCAACTTGGTCATGCAGAGTTTTTTGAGGGACTTTCCGGATCTTGCTGGACTGCTGCAGAAGGTCCGCCTAGAGTGCGCTCACTTGCGACGTTCCAGCATAGCCAGATCGCGCATTGCTGCTCTGCAACGCCGATTTCGCCTTCCTGAACATCGCATCATATGTGACGTACCCACCAGGTGGAATTCCACGTTACATATGTTGGAGCGGTTGTGTGAGTAGCAGACAGCAGTAATGGAGTATCAGCTGCATCAGGCGCAATCAAGTCGCTCTTTGCGCCGTCCACACTTCACCACTACTGAGTGGGCCTCTATGAAGGACATCTGCGACGTTTTGCGTGCGTTTGATGTCTCAACGTGGATGGCGAGTGCAGATGATGCACTAGTCAGCATGACTGTCCCCCTTATCTGCCTGCTTCAGAAATCACTGAAAGCACTAAAGGAAGAGGTTTTGGAAGAGGTGGAGGATGAGGAGTCACAAATTCAATTACCTTCAGGACAGTCAGCGCAACGTGGTTCCTCACAAAGGGCTGGGCAGGGCTCACTTTGTGAGTAGGATGAGGAGGAGGAGGAGTCAATGGAGGAGGAAGAAATCCCTACAGAGGGAGGTACACAACGCTCTAGTCAGTATGTAGAGCGAGGGTGGGGTGATGCAGAGGAGGCAGAGATGACGCCTCTTCCAGAGGACAGCTTTTGTTGGCCAGTTTGGAGTCTGCAGCACATGGTTGATTTCATGCTTCAGTGCCTGAGAAACGACCGCCGCATCGCCCACATTCTCACCACGTCAGATTATTGGGTGTACACCCTCCTAGACCCTCGCTACCGGGACAACTTACAAACCCTCATCACACCGATGAACCGGGACCGTAAAATGCGGGAGTACCAAGACACACTGGTGCAATCCATGCTGTTGTACATTCCAGCCGAGAGAGCTGCTGCTGCTACTGCTTTACAAAGCAGCTCTGTGCGTCGAGGCAGTGTAGACACCTCTACAACAAGAGGGAGCACAAGCAGCGCCTCTGCACAGGGCAAGAGCTGTATGTTACAAATGTGGCGAAGTTTTGTGACAGCGCCAGCAAGGTCTACACCATCCGAGACGGCTCCAGTCACCAGGAAGCAACGTTTCCGTAAGATGGTGACAGACTACTTGTCTTTCCCTCTAAGTGTACTCCCAGATGCCTCTTCCCCTTTCAAATTTTGGGTCTCTAAGTTGGATACATGGCCAGAGCTTAGCCAGTATGCATTGGAGGTGATGGCTTGCCCTGCTGCCAGTGTATTATCTGAGCGCGTCTTTAGTGCTGCAGGTGGTGTACTAACAGACCGTCGCATGCGACTATCCTCAGAGAATGTAGACCGGCTTACTTTTCTGAAAATGAACAAGGCATGGATCTCACCTGAATTTGCCTGTCCGTTTTCAGATTAAATAACTGTTTGGCAACGTTTTCCATGTCTCCTGTTATGTTCATCTTTCTACCACCTGAACTCTACTCCCTGGGCTACAACACCGCCATTTGTTGCTCTTAAGTAATTGGCAGGGGTACTGACTCCTGGCCAGCCTGGTTACAGCACGACAGCTGTTTCCTGGCAGTGTGAACGTCAATTATCCTCCAATAAGTTGTGCTGTCGTGTTGCATTCGGGTTAGTCGACTCTATGGTGCCTGCAGTTTAGGTGATTCCTATGTGTGCTGTGGGATATGTAAATAAAGGCTGTTTCCATTGTGACAATAGGACAAGCACCCACTGTAGGACTGTGTGATTCGGTAACTGCGGACGGCTTGCGTCCTGTCAACTTACATTTTCATGGGTGCGTTCTGCTACCCGTCCGGGGTCCAGTACCGTCAACTGGTTCTCCCCAGTGCCTTTGGCCTAGGTGCCTCCATCTCCGTATACGAGTTCCAGCAACGTCTGCTGGTCCTTGGTAGTGCTTTGGAGCACAGGTACCTCCTGCTTAGTAACCGTGTCACAGTAACATCAGCTGGTACTCGGTTGTGACATTGCCTCTTTTCCTTCTGCTACCCGTCCGGGGTCCAGTACCGTCAACTGGTTCTCCCCAGTGCCTTTGGCCTAGGTGCCTCCATCTCCGTATACGAGTTCCAGCAACGTCTGCTGGTCCTTGGTAGTGCTTTGGAGCACAGGTACCTCCTGCTTAGTAACCGTGTCACAGTAACGTCAGCTAGTACTCGGTTGTGACATTGCCTCTTTTCCTTCTGCTGCCCCTCCGGGTTCCAGCACAGTCAGCTGGTCCTCGTTACTTCCATTGTCTCTTGTTCCATCTGATACCCGTCCGGGTTCCAGTAACGTCAGCTGGTTCTCGGAAATTAGACGACCTTAAAGACCACCCAGAAGAAGATGACGACAACAAGGACGACGAGCATGAAGCCAACCAGCCTGAACACCATCACAAAGAAAAAATAAAAGATTACCCAGAAGAAGATCACCAACAGGACAAAGAAGGTTAAGACAAACTACAAGATACAGAACAAGAGACAGAAGAACAATAAGCAGAAGATCAAAAAGCAGAACATGAAGTATAAGACCAAAATGAAGAGCAAAATATATGCTCTAAATTCTAAGCAGAAGAAGACTAAGCAGTGTATGGGGGTGAGTCCGTTCCTCCTCGTGGTGCCCCTGGAAAATGCCTGCTGCTGCAGGCTAAACTGAACACGGACAAATACTGTTGTAATTTAAATCTTTTGTGACAGCAAGAACGGAAGGATGAAAAATTCATACTTTTACAGATTACAAGTACAGGAATCTCTGTCACAAATAAGAATATGATGAAGAAGATGAAGAGGAAGAAGATGAAGAATTTGAATCTGAAGAAGATTAATAGTTTAATAATAACAATATGAGTAATGTAAACAAAAACATGAATAGCAAGAAGTTTAAGAAGAAGATTAAGAAGGTGAAGATGAAGAATAATTTGATGAGAAAGATGATGCTGCTGAAGATTATGAAGGAGAAAGTGTGGCACTGGCAAAAGTTAAAAGGTGAAGAGCATGGAAGTTGTGAAACATACATATTTGCCAAAATAGAAAAAAGGTTAACAACATTGTCAATTTGTTCGTCAATCCAAACGTATTTCCAAAAAAAAATATATTAATGCTATTCCAATGCATTGGGTTAAACATGTATGCCTTTATTGTCTCCTCAACCTCCCCCAATACATTCTACATTACTCTTTGTTGTTTTCCTTCATGTACAATTAACCAACAAGGCAAGAATGAGTTTTTTTTAATGTCGATATTTGGTTCCCATAGACTTACATTGGACTTCCGGTATCGGTATCGGGTATCGCCGATATTTTAGTGATATCGGAGATACCATTCCGATCCGATATTTTAGATATCGAGCAGTATCGCTCAACACTAGTGTTGAGCGATACGATAATGCAAATATCGGCTATCGGCCGATATTAGCTCTATCGGCCTTTCGATAATTCGTTTCGATATTTTCGTCTTATCGAATACCAGAATCGGATTTGTCACTGTCACTGTGAGTGTCCGTCGGTCGGGTCTGTCAGGAGTCAGCGGCACTTACCTGGCAGAAGATCTCCGGCGGTCACGTCCTGGACTGCTTGATGGCCGCCATTATCTTCTCCCTGGCGGTCACATGCAGTTTTTCGCGATAACTGCAGTGACTGCAGGGTAATCCCGGCCGTAAAGCAGTCAGTCCGATGACGTCACCGCCGGGGAAGCAGGTAATCAGCTGTGCTGCGCCGGGATGACAGGCTCTGCCTGTCATTCTGATGTAGCAGAGCTGGATCGTCGTGGGACACTCGTTACTATGGACTGCGTCGGTCAGGTGGTATACTTTTTTTTTTTTTTTCATTTTTTTACAGGAGATCGATGGCGTCGCAGCAGGATGAGACAGTAATAAAAGAAATGAAACTGTGTTTTTTTATTTTTTATTAAATTAAAAAAATTTTTTTGGAACATTCACCCGTCCGGGTACATAAACAATTTAACTATTTATTTACATACAGGGACCCTGTCCGGGTTATTTAGACTTCTTTGGCAGGGGTGTTCCAGGTGCCACCTGGTACTCTTCTGGTGCTTGCCAAACATCCGAGACACCAAGGACCACCAGGACCTGATGACGTCGTGTGGCCTGTACAGTCAAGTCGTGACCCGCTATCTGGGTTTGTGTGGCCACCTCTTTCATCTCTCTCCGGGTCTGGAGCCCTATGTCACGGACTGTACGAACCCCAGGGGGCCTAACAGGCGCCGGGTACGGGCCAGCTATACTTATCATGTCCATAGCTGGGGCTGCTGAGGAGACCACTGAGGGAGGCTGGGGAGATTTACGGCGTGGGGTGGGCACTTTTGCAGAGGCCTGGATGTGGGAGGCTGAAGGCTTCGAGGGTCTCACAGGTTCCTGACACACTGGGGAGTAGGGGTCGCACCTGGTAACATTTAGGGCGTATCACCCATTGTAACCCCAGTGTCGGGTGTAAGTCACCAAGTCTCCTGGCAACAGGTCCCTCCCCGGGTGTCCTTCAGGGAGGTGAGCCTCCACGTCCCGCCGGGTCACAAACACTTCTAAATAAAGTCCAGGCTCCTTGATGAAGCCCCACCCACCTTTCAATTTAAAGCTCCGTACTGCACCCTTACGCCGCGGCTCACTCAGGGTTCCTTTATCCTTTCTCATCCGGTCTTTATCTGCCCGTTCCTTCTCCAGGTGACGTTGGCGAAGTTTCTGGGATTCGCGCTGCTCCCTTTGTCGCTCTGCTTCCCGCTCCCAACGTCTCCACTCTTCCTCCTGACGCCGGTTATAATTCTCCTCCACCAGTTGCTCCATGTCTCCACCACTCCACTGCAGCTTACAGTGTCCGGTTTGCGGCAGCTCTCCTGTCGCCCCCCAGTCCTGGCGGCGCTCCCTGCGGAGGAAGCAGACGGCTCTAAATCAGATGACAGTCGGGGCTCCGGTACAGGCAGGTAGTGCTCTGGTGCCTGCGCGGCCTCCTCCATGAGGACGGGTGTCGCTTCTTCTGTCTCAGCGACCGGGGCAGACAGCGGGATCTGGGGTGCTGCTGATGGTGCTGCGGTTTTTGCAGGAACGGGTGCCTCCACTGCGACAACGTCAACCGGATCACATTGCAAGGGCTCCTCTACTATAACGGGTGCCTCACCTTCCGGTACAGACACTTCAGGTAAGAGGGATTGGCGCCGCTCCAAGTTTATTTTTAGGGCACGCCAGCTGTATTCCATCTGGCGACCTCCTCCCGGTGCCGGGCCAGGCCTCTCAGGGTATCCTCCGCTTCTTGCAGCGTAGGAGGGTTTACAGGCCAGGTGCCCAACGGTGATTCCGTGGCGATCGGGTCGCTTCCGTGGGGGGAGAGCTCTGATTGCTCCATCCCTTCCCACTTCTGCTCGTCGTGTCCATTAGCCATCTCTGCCAAGTCACATGTGCCATATCTGGAGAGGGGCCCTCTTTTGTAGGGAGGCGGGACCTCCTCACACTGAGGAGGATGAGGAGGCGGAACTCCAGAGCTGTGGGGCACGATGTTACATTGCAGTACCATTTACAGTGGGCGGCCATCGTTTTCACGCCACTGAGTGAGTGACACCCACGAAGAGCACACCCTTCTTCTTCACCAGTGCCTCGTCGTGACGCAGATATGGCGGAAAAATGGCAAATACATTCTCTGATGATTTTAGCAATTCTCAAGCACAAAACCAGTGCAATTCAGGCACACAGGACTCGCTTATAGCGAGCTACAGAATCCTGTTCGTGACGCCCAAGTTGAGTCGCACAGGGGCCAGAGGTTTTCGGGGTACTGGGCCCACCGAGCCCGTCGACTTCTATGGGTATGTCACGTCTTTACCCGGCAATTGAATTAGAGTCGATTTTACTATGTAGAAGTGTATAAACTATAAATATATGTATATATATATGTCACAATGACATGTATATATATATTATATATATATGTATTTCTATGTGTGTATATTTTGTGTTTACAGCGAAAGAAAGGGTTTTTTTTTTGTTGCGATATTTTGTTCCCATAGACTTACATGGGACTTCCGGTATCGAAATCGGATATCGACGATATTTAGTGCTATCGGCGATACAATTTCGATACGAAAATTTTAGATATCGAGCAATATCGCTCAACACTACTCAACACTAGTCAGGAGGACAATTCTTGGGTGTTTGCTTCGGACATCCATGCTAGGAGACTGATCCGTGCGTATCACAGAGCTCATCCTGACCGACCTGGTTGCCAAAATGAGGGTTCGGTGACCCCTCCTCAAGGTGGGGTACTGTTGTGAATGGGTTAGAAATGAATTCTGAGCAGAAGCTCCCTCTGGTGGTTACAAACAGTACTGAACCATTCAATGAAGATTGGCAATCAGGAGTTACAGACTGGTCTTATATAAGGGAGGTTCCCTCCCATCATGGTTGCCGGTGATCAATTGTTCTTGTTCAACTGTGGTTCCTGGTTCTCTTGGAAGCTTGCTAAGTCTTGCCTCTTCTCCTGCTCTCAGATAAGATATTTTCTGTTTTTATTTTTGTGCTTGCTTTTCGCATTGTTTCCTGCACTTCTGTGGAGGTCAGCCAGGTCCCCTCTGGGGGCTTGTGCTCCTCTCAGTTTATCTGGGGCCACTGTTATTTGTCATTTGCCTTTTCCATTTTTTTCAGTGGCTGCGGCTTAGTTTTGTTACACCAGAGAACTAATTTAGGTGGTAGAGGTCGTGTGATCTCAGGTGTTTTTGCAATTAGTAGAGTTGGTATTGTTTAGGGTTTTTGGATTGCAGTAAGTGTCCTTCCTATCCTTTTTCTTTCTAGGCAGATTGGGCCGCAACGTTTGCTCTTACTATTTTCTGTCTGTGTCTGTATTTCCTCTTGTCTACCGCCATTACATGTTTGGGGGCTTCCTATGTTCTTTGGGGATCTGCTCCGGGGCAGATAGCTTTCCTCTTTCCTATCTTTAGGTGTAGTTAACCTCTCAGGCGTGACGAGGCGTCTAGAACCAACGTAGGAACGCTCCACGGCTGCCTTTAGTTGTGGTGGTTAGTCAGGGTACTGCAATCCAGTAGATTCCAACCTCTCTGGTGTATTGCCGTTTTTGCCTGCTCTCCTCAGCTACCAAGTCATAACACTTTCCCATGTAGGATAAATATGAAATGCCTCTATTCCAAGAAAGTCTATGCACTAAAAAGGATATTTGATTCTCTGTGAATGTTTACTTCATAGGGCATTTACTATGGACGGCTTTAGTTTTCTGTTACGTCTATAGAATTATCACAATATATCTCTTAGGAATGGTCCAGGAGAAATGTATGTTTCCCTGTTTATAAGAGAAATGATAGGTGCTCGTCATCTAATTTTTTTTTTCCCCCAAAGGTATTGGATTACGCTGTGGGATTAATGTATAATGGCATTTGTCACCATGACTACACTGGTAGTACATAGGTGTGTTAAAGAAAAGCCGGAAATGATGTCTTCCGGCTGGATAACGAGTACGGGAAATGACGCGTAAGGTCCATTTCTGGCCGATGCGTTCCACATACCAGAAGTGCCTCTCTCCTCCGGCGTCCGGATGTGAGGTTGTAGCCGTGGGACTTTGAAACTGATAAAAAGACAGGTGGGATAACATGGCGCTATGTCCGTCTCAGAACTATGAATGTCATCTCTCCCCTGATGATTCAATAACCGATGAAACGTGTTGGGAGACATTCTACGGGTAGAGACCACTCAGCGTGATGAATAATCGCGGCTAGTCTCCCCCAGAAGAGCACTGATAACAAGAATTGATACTCATATCTAGGATGCCGCAGATGAGTATAAGCTATGCATAAATAAACCCACAGTGAGAGCTATATCCTCATGAAATATGGGCGGTCTCAAAGCTCCATAGATGGGATACATAACTGTATACTGTAGGCATATTAATTTGTCATATTAGGAGACAGCATATTAGCGTTGTTCACGTATGTTAGAGGCAACGTTTCTGCCACTTGAAACCCATTTTTGACTGTACAAGGTGCAATTTAACTGGCGGAAGTATGAGATGATTGGTATCTAGCCAAATCTCACTTACTGTAAGACTCTGTAAGTCAGCTTATAAGCAAAATACTTTTATATATACACCCCTGCATAGTGGCCCGATTGGCTAATTTCTGAGAGTCCCTGGAATTCCACTCGTATGTGGACCCAGCAAAATTGCAGGTGTTGGTGTTACTACCATTTGGGAGAAATATATTATTTTCTTTCTCTATGGAAACGCCCATATTTGTCCAATATCCGGAGGTAACAGCAGTATATAGACACTCTGGCAGGGCGTTTTTTGTGGATTAAAGGTGTAGACACCACATTGTATATAATCTTGACATTTGACATTTCTTGTAACTATTGGGGCCTCATTTAACAATTTTTCTTCTGTCACCAATTCCCCAGTACCAACCCAACAGGTAAATTATGCAAAAACAAACAAAAAAGAGGAGTTGGATTCTGAGTGAAGTGCTCACATTGGTGCGTGAAATCCACCGTTGCCCTCTTAACCATACATCTATTCTATATTCTATTCTATCAATCTACATTAGGGAAAATAAGTATTTGATACACTGACGATATTGCAATGTTTTCTACCTACAGAGAATAGAGAGATCTGTAATTTGTATATGTAGGTCTCTTCAAATGTGAGAGAAAGGCAGAATCTTAAAAAAAAGCCAGAAAATAACATTATATGATTTTTACTAATCAATTGCATTTGATTGCATGAAATAAGTATTTGATACAATAGAAGAAACAGAACTTAATACGTTTTACAGAAACGTGTGTTTGCAATTTCAGAGGTCAGATTTTTTTGACTTTGACCAAGTTTGCACAACGCAACGAGATTTTGGCTGTCTATTCCAAAAAAGATTTTGCAGATCTTTTCAGTTTTGGGGCTGTCCGGGCCACATTGAGTTTCCCCCTCTAAAATTTTGTATGGGTATAGGTTGGAGACTGGTGGCCATCCGGACCTTGAAATGCTTCTTTTCGGAGCCCTTCTTAGTTGCACGGCTGTTGTTTTTTCTTTTTCATGCTGAAAAACCAGCATGAAACCAGAACCAAAGGTTTTTCAAAAAAAAATAGCAAGTGATATTACCCAAGTGGGAGTTGGTGCCAGAATCCCTTTGGTGTCCTTTTTTTAAGTTTTTAAAAATCCTAACAAAGTTTTTTCATTTTTCTAACTTTGTTTTAAGTGTTTTTTTACAATGTTTCCTATATAGATAGTTTTTAAAGGTGTTTAAAACCTTTAAAGTTCCCCTTTTTAAATTTTGTATTTTGGTTTTTTTTTTTATTAATTTATACAATTCGGTAATACTCATACAAATTTTTGATTTACTGCTCTATTATGTTTGTGAAAAAGTGTTTGGTTCTTTGTTAGTGTCAAAAACAATATCAAAGCAAAAATGGCTATTTGAAGAACCAAATAAAGACAATATTTTCATTGTTCACACTTTTTGTTAAATAAATTTCCAATGTGTTTTTTTTAGTTTTGATGCTTTTGGGGAAAAACACAATTTCATAGTCGAAATACAGAAAAACTTAAATGAGGGTGTTCCAAACTTTGGTCGAAAGTATATAAAAAGTGGGACAAAAAGTTTCAACCTTTTTTAAAAATTTTTAATTTCGTTTCTTTTCCATTTGGTAAATTCAAAAAATTCATTTTTTGTTTTTTTTATGTAAAAAAGCACCCACTTGATGAAACATTTTTAAAATTTCTGATTTTTTTTTAAAAAAAAAAAAACTGAAATATCACTTGGTATAAAATTAGCCCTTTGTTCAGTATTTTTAGAAAAAACCCTTTTGGCAGTACAGTCAGAGTCTTTTTTGGGAATGTCAACAAGTTTTTCACACCTGGTTTGGGGATCCCTTTCATTAAATTTTTACACTGAAACGACTAAGGGGCCCCCTTTTTCTT
>JARQOD010008552.1:0-35126 GCA_033576555.1 Oophaga sylvatica
TTTTTTTAAAAAAAGAAAAACTGAAATATCACATGGTCATAAGTATTCAGACCCTTTGCTCAATATTGAGTAGGGCGTGGTTTAGTGCTGTGACGTCACCGGAGGATAGGTGCTCGAGGGATCAGACTTTCCCCGTGGGATAGCGTTGAGTGCAGGGGGCGGGTTTAGTGCTGGTGACGGCCGTGGGATAGCGTTGAGTGCGGGTAGCAGGGTCTGACCCCCTTGAGCCCCTGTCCTCTGGTGACGTCACCAGCAGTAAACCCCGCCCCCCCACTCAACGCTATCCCATGGCTGCATCTCTCGGCCAGAACACGCCGCCGCTTATCCATCTAGCCGCATGGCAGCAACGGAGGTTCCCCTTACTAACCAGTGAGGACGCTCCCTTGGAACTTCATCGCACCTTAACCTCCAGCTGAACCGTGTAACTACCAATTGCGGGCACCTTGTGTAGCACACTCTGCTTTCCACCCAAATGCATCTCACTGTGACTTCTGCACACCCATTTGTTATAAGTAAGTTTCTGCCTCTTTATATTTATAACTGTGGCTCAATTGTAGTCGCAAGTTTATATAATAATTACTAATATATTTTTTACAAATAATTTTCCGGTCCATGTACTCTATTCTGGCAATCACAGTGGGTGCCTTTTCAACTTGAACAATGTATATTGGAAGCACAGGTGTTCTTTATGTTTTAGTATTTAATAAAACTTGATTACTATGAACATACAGCATGTAAGACAATGTAATACTTGATTGACTACTTGATTAAATAAAGCATTTATTTAATCACTAACTTCTTCACAATTCTGCAGAATTGTTTTTCGTTATGTTACATACATCCGTGTGTAGTGAATTTGTCGACAGCAATTGGTGCATGAAGGGGACAAGAAAGCAGTGAGCTAATCATTTTATTTACTTTTGGAGACATAGGATGCCAAAAGACCCTTGTCCTTTCTGCCAACTATGTGAATAATGTGCCCCCTGGCTGAGAGCACAGATGGATTGATGCTAGCCAGCTGGAGCTGAACGGACAGCGGGAAGACAGTCACAGGTGGGCAGAGGTTGGACGAGCCACAATGAGGTTGGGCACAACATCTGCTCAATAACCTGTGGAAATTAAGTTTTGTCCAAGGTAACATATGCTGTGGGAAATGTTGACTCAGACTTCGCCTGAATACTTTGCAAATGGATGCCAACATTAAGGATAAGAGAAAAATCAGTAGCAAACATAACTTTCATCTATCTTTATGTATAATGTCTCAATGTGACATATATTTAGAGCAACCCTAAGTATATATATATATAGGTAAAACCAAATAAGAAAAAGTAGAATGGCAATAAGAAACAGTCTACTTACTGGTGGAGTGGGTGGACTCTGAGTCAGCGACACTTTGCTGGGTGAAATCATGGTAGTGAAGGTGCTTGCTTGAAAAAGCACATATATGGCAATCCATAAAAAAAAAATAAGCAAAAAAGCAGCACACTCCGTTTACCGTATCATAAAAACCTAAGTCCTTTATTTAAACAAAGTTCACATGGACAAGGTTTGTGAGGGCAAGACAAATGCAGGCATGCAGACAAAAGAACAGGACTACGGCCGTTTCGCGTTTAACACGCTTCCACGGGCCCCTTGTCCATGTGAACTCTGTTTAAATAAAGGACTTCGGTTTTTATGATACGGTAAGCAGAGTGTGCTGCATTTTTCCTTATTTTTTATTTTAAGTATAGATATAGTTATTATATACATATGTATATACACCTAGCATCTAACTTACTAAGAGTAAATTTGACTACAGGATAAATTATGGATAAAACTCCTTTGATAAGGAAATTACTGAATAATGATTTACACTACAGCATAGAAGTACTGACAAATATGTAGGTGATGCAAATGGTCAGCATCATTGCTATCCAGTAGAGAAATTGTATCATCTGACATGCTAGCCTTCAGGTAGAGTATCTCAATCTCCTTAGATGTTTGGTATTTTGCTTCCTAATCATGGGAACCAGGCCTTGTTACATTAAAGTCGAGATGGAGACTGCCTGCGGAAAGGCACTTTTCCTATACAGCAGGAATACAAAGACTTGATTACTCTGGGCTCCCTATGTGCAGATGAGGTTGGTCTGTTTATACCGTATATTTGATCCATAAGCTATCAACATTAGAGTTGAGCGAAACAGGTCAGTCAATTTAAAAAAAGACAGACTTTCGCCAAAGTCGGGTTTTGTTGAGCGAAATCCGACCATAGCGTGAGGTCGGTCACGTGTTCGACGACCATAGCGCCAAAGTCGGTTTTCCCATCATGCTTTTAGGGCATTTTCTCAGCCAATAAGCAAGTACGCACACTGTGGGCAATGCAATGACATGGGCAGCGGCCAGCACCAACTTAGAGAAGGGCATTGCAGTGATTGGCTTGCTTTGTGTGGCGTCACAGTGCCTATAAAAGCCCTCACCGCCGACCGCCATTTTACTTCTGCCGATCTTAGTGTAGGGAGAGGTTGCTGACGCTGGTTCTCTGCAGGAGAGCGTTAGGCAGGCAAACAACATTAATTCTGTGCTTGTGCTCATAGCGATTGGCTGTACACTTAGTGTGCAGTGACAGTGTAGGAATTTCTGGTGTGCAGCAGTGCTGGTTCTTAGGCTACCTGCCAGTGAGAGGGGAGGAATTTTTTGTGTGGAGCAGTAGAGCTGATTATTAGGCTGCCTGCCAGTGGCAGGGGAGGAATTTCTTGTGTGCAGCAGCAGAGCTGATTATTAGTCTGCCTGCTATCAATTGCTGTGTGTACCATGATGTGAAGATTGCTTTTTAACACAGCACCTACACAGCACTAATAGTTGATTTTTTTTCTGCACAGTTACAGAGCGTTAATTTTTTCCCACATCGTATAGAGCTGTACGCTCCTCACAGTACTGTGGACCGGCTGGTATCACGGACAAATACATGCTGACTATCTGTGTGCAACTCCGGAAATATATACGCAGATTTCAATTTTCCACAACATTGTATACAGCTGTAAACTACTGATAGAGTACACTTTTCTGATTTTCATATTCTGGTGTTATCCAGACTGGGCCTCTGACTGTGTGTTACTCTTGAAATATATACAGAGATTTCCAAATCCCCCTACACTGTATACAACTGTACGCTACTGATAGAGTACACTTTTCTGATTTTCATATTCTAGTGTATCCAGACTGGGCCTCTGACTATGTGTGTTACTCCTGAAATATATACGGAGATTTAAAATTCCCTCCACACTGTATACAGCTGTACGCTACTGATACAGTACACTTTTTCTGATTTTCATATTGTGGTGTTATCCAGACGGGGCCTCTGACTGTGTGTGTTACTCCTGAAATCAATACTGAGATTTACAATTCCCCCAACACTGTATACAGCTGTACGCTACTGATAGAGTACACTTTTCTGATTTTCATCATCTTCTGGTGTTATCCAGAATGGGCCTGTGACCGTGTGTAGTACTCCTGAAATATATACGGAGATTTACAATTCCTTCAAAACTGTATACAGCATATGCTACCGATAAAGTACACTATTCTGATTTTCATATTCTGGTGTTATCCAGACTGGGCCTCTGACTGTATGTTACTCCTGAAATATATACGGAGATTTCCAATTCCCCCAACACTGTATACAGCTGTACGCTACTGATAGAGTACACTTTTCTGATTTTCATATTCTGGTGTTATCCAGTCTGGGCCTCTGACTGTGAGTGTTACTCCTAAAAAATGATGGAGATTTACAATTCCCCAACACTGTATACAGCTGTTCGCTACTGATAGAGTACACTTTACTGATTTTCATATTCTGGTGTTATCCAGACTGGGCCTCTGAAATGAACTGGGCCTCTGTACGCTACTGATACAGTACACGTTTTATGCTTTTCGTATTCTGGTGGTATCCATACTGAGGCTGTGACCGTGTCTTACTCATCAAATATATACAGCGATTTAAAATTAACCCAGCACTGTATACAGCTGTACGCTACTGATACAGTACACTTTTTATGCTTTTCATATTCTGGTGTTATCCATATTGAGGCTGTGACCGTGTGTCTTACTCATCAAATATATACAGAGATTTAAAATTAACCCAGCACTGTAAACGGCAGTACGCTACTGATACTGTACACTTTTTTGGTTGTTATATTCTATTGTATTCCATACTGAGCCTGTGAGAGTCTGTGTCTGTTACTCAGCAAATATATACGGAGATAAAAAATTTTCACCTTCAGCGTATACAGCTGTACACTTCTGATACTGTACCATATATCTGCTGTTATTTTGGGTATATTTCCACAAACATGAGGAAGTATGGTGGAAGAGGCTGTGAACGTTGTCGTGGGGGGCCACCTGCTACTGATTATGGTGGTGCATCTGCTGGTAGTGCCAAAAGCACAATAGCACCTAAGGCAGGAGGTGTTGAGCCTGCCTCATTGTCTGGCTCCAGAAGCCCTGGAAGGCTCCCTTTTCTGGGAGTAGGTAAACCGCTTTTAAAGCCGGAGCATCAGGAACAGGTTTTGGCTTACATTGCCGAAACATTCTCCAGCTCTATCTCCTCCTCTTCTGAAGTTTCAAAAGCTCCAAGCACTGAGTCATCAGTGCAGGCTTCTGGTCAGGAACAACGCCTTTCCTTGTGTCCTTCACCCCCACCAAAAGTGAAGGATGCGGCAGGCCACACTTCAGATTACTACATGGAGCTCTTTTCACATACCATGCCTGGGTTATCAAGTCAAATCCTGAATTCCCCAGTCCAACATGAATCAGAGATGCCCTTCCGTTTGGTTGAAAGAGCAGCATTCAGAGACCTCATGGCCTACGCTGTCCCACGCTATGACCTACCCAGTCGCCACTTCTTTTCTGGAAAAGCCATCCCTGCCCTCCACCTGCATGTGAAAGAGCGAATTGTCCATGCACTCAAACAATCAGAGAGTGGAAAGGTGCACCTCACAACAGATGCATGGGCCAGTAGGCATGGCCAGGGCCATTATGTGTCCATCACTGCGCACTGGGTTAATGTGGTGGATGCAGGGTCCACAGGAGACAGCGGCGGTGGGACAGTGCTGCCTAGCCCACGGTATAGGCAACAGTTGGCTGTAGGCATTCGACCCTCCTCCTCCTCCAGAAGCGAAAGCTCGTCAACAGAGCGCAGTCACACCAGCACACCATCCGCAACTGCCAGTGTTGCACACGAAGTGTCCCACTATCGAACAGCTAGTGGTAAGCGTCAGCAGGCTGTTTTAAAAATGATGTCTTTGGGCGACAACAGACACACCGCCGAGGTACTGGCCGACTATTTGCAGCGAGAAACTGAGTCATGGCTGGGCAGTATACATCTTGAGCCAGGCAAGGTAGTCAGTGATAACGGCCGTAATTTTGTGGCGGCCATAGCCCTGGCAAAACTCAGAAACATACCTTGCCTGGCTCACACCTTGAACCTGGTGGTGCAGTGCTTCTTAAATAATTATCCGGAGTTAACAGCCCTGCTCCATAAAGTGCGAAGACTGTGCTCGCACATCCATCGCTCGCCCGTAGACTTCAGTCGCATGCAGAGGCTGCAGCGATCGCTCCACCTCCCCAAGCATCACCTAATCATAGACTTTGCAACAAGGTGGAACTCCAACATGCACATGGTTGAGGGGCTATGCGAACAGAAGCAGGTTGTAATGCATTTGTGGGAGGATACACGGGCAGGCAGTTTGTGGGCAGACATGGAGTTGTCAGGTGTGCAGTGGTCAAAGCTGATAGACCTCTGTAAAGTCCATCAGTGTTTTGAGGAATGCACACGGCTGGTAAGTGCAGACGACGCCATCATAAGCATGAGCATCCCACTTATGCGTCTGCTCATGCAAACTTTGACACACATTAAGGATCAGGCATCTGCAGCGAAGGAGGAAGAGGAGGAAGAGGGAAGCCTTGATGACAGTCTGCCATTGTCTGCTCAGGGAACTGTCCTGGACAAGGAGGAAGAAGAGGAAGAGGACAAGGAGGGATGATTATTTTGGGGGAGGAGGATGCTTCTCAGGGGCAAGAGAAAATGTTGGCTTGCCAAGGTCAGGTACAGGGTTTGTGCGTGACTGGAAGGATGTGGATTTGGCAGAAAGTTCTCCTCCACCCACCACTGGCAGTGCATCACTGACACCTGGAACATTGGCCCACATGTGTGATTATGCCCTAAAAAGGGACCCCCGCATTGCCAAAATGATGAAGGATGACGACTACTGGTTGGCCAGCATCCTCGATCCACGCTATAAAGGCAAATTACAGAACATAATGCCACAGGAGAACCTAGAGCTATTATTGGCCAACAAACAAGCAACTCTGGTAAACCGTTTGTTAGAGGCATTCCCAGCAAACAGCAGCGGTGCAGGTTCGACCACGAGCCGTACTGGGCCAAATGGAAGAGGTGTTCGTTGTGCACACAGCCAAAGTGGCATTGGAGACAGGGGTTTCATGACCATGTTGTGGACTGATTTCTCCAGGGCAGCTCATACGCCTGGTAATCATGAATCTATAACAGCAGACAGGAGACAGCAGTTGTCAACTATGGTTACAAATTACTTCTCCTCCCCTATCAATGTTCTCCCTCACCGGTCATTCCCCTTGGACTACTGGGCCTGTAAACTGGACATCTGGCCTGAATTGGCACAATATGCCTTACAGGAGCTCGCTTGCCCTGCTGGTAGTGTGCTATCTGAAAAAGTCTTCAGTGCTGCAGGATCAATCCTGACAGAAAGAAGGACCCGTCTGTCGACGCAAAATGTTGATGATCTAACCTTCATTAAAATGAACCATGCATGGGTTGCAAAGGATTTTGTCCCACCTTTCCCTGATGATACATAAGTTGCCAGCAAAATGGCTCGCTTTGTCCTCCTCTTCCTCGTACTTCTCAAATTCCTCCATTTGAAGCTGCTTTACTTCCATTATAGGAAAGATGTGTATCTTTGTACCGTGTTAGCCAGTAGATAGAAAAATATTTAGACTTGAGAGTCCTCAGTGGTTGATACCTTTTAATGGCTAACTGAAAAGATGGTAACAAATTGCAAGCTTTCGAGACTACTCAGGTCTCTTCATCAGGCATAGACTAATACAAGATGTTGTATTAGTCTATGCCTGATGAAGAGACCTGAGTAGTCTCGAAAGCTTGCAATTTGTTACCATCTTTTCAGTTAGCCATTAAAAGGTATCAACCACTGAGGACTCTCAAGTCTAAATATTTTACTTCCATTATACACCTCAACATCTGCCATTTTTGCCACCTCCCGATCTGGCCTGTCCCCACCCCCCCTCCACCACCCAAATTTTTATATTGTGGTGTAATCCATATTGAGCCTGTGAGAGCCTGGCAAAATATACAAAGATTTTAAATTTCACCAACCCTCTATACAGCTGTCCGTTTGTAATACATTACCCTTTTTCTAGTTTTTATATTCTGGTGTGATCAATACTGAGCCTGTGAGAGTCAGTTTGTGACTCTGGAAAAATATACGGAGATTTACAATTTCCCCAACCCTGTATACAGCTGTCCGCTTGTAATACATTACCCTTTTTCTAGTTTTTATATTCTGGTGTAATCCATACAGAGCCTGTGAGCATCATTGTCTGACTCCTGAAATATATACGGTGATTTCCAGTATTTTACCTAGACTATATATACCTGGTATCTGGTGATACAGTACCCCTTTTTCTTATTATTATATTCTGGTGTAAACCATACTGAGCCTGAGAGCGTCAGTGTCTACCTACTGAAATATATATGGAGATTTTTAATATTTTCACTATACTATATATACCGGTTATCTGGTGATACAGTACACTTTTTCAGCTTTTTATATTGTGATCTAATCCATACTGAGCCTGTGAACGTCTGTGTGTTACTCCGGAAATATATCCGGAGATTTAAAAATTACCCCAACACTGTATACAGCTCTACGCTTGTAATACATTACCCTTTTTCTACTTTTTATATTCTGGTGTAATCCATACTGAGCCTGAGAGCGTCATTGTCTGCCTCCTGAAATATATACGCAGATTTAGAATATTTTCACTATACTACCTTGTATCTGGTAATACAGTATCCTGTTGTGAACGTGTTGGAGACAATTTCTGAGCTGAGGCTCCCTCTGGTGGTTGCTGATGGTACTGAAGCTGTATTGAATGACAGGGCCTCCTCACCTGCCAGCGACGACTGGCAATCAGGAGTCACTGACTGGGCTGATATAAGGGAGCAGCTTTCCCATGATCCTCGCCGGTGATCAATTGTTGTTTCCTGGTTCAATTTTAAGTCTGCTGGTGTCTTGCCTTCATCTGCTACCTTCAGATAAGATATTTTCTGCTTGTTTCTATTGTGTTTGCTATTTCCATTTTTGTCTGCACCTTTGTGGAGGTTAGTTGGGTCCCTCTCCTGGTGCCTGAACTATTCTATGTTTTTCAGTAGCCACTGTTATTTGTTCAATTGCTCTTTCCCTGTTTTTTGAGTGGCTGCGGGTTAGCCTTGTTCACACTGAGATCTGATTTAGTGGGTGGCGAGATCGTGTGATCTCAGCATTTTTTAAATCAGAAGTGTTGGAAGTTTTGCTAGGGTTTTGCTGGGTTGCAGATAGTATTCTGTCCTGTCTTATTAAGGCAGTGTTTGGCCCCAGCGTTTGCTCACTCTATTTTCTGCCTGTGTTTCTGTTTTGTCTTGTCTAACCGCCATTATATATTTGGGGGCTGCCTATTCCTTTGGGGCTCTACTCCGGGGCAGTTAGCTTTCCTATTTCTATCTTTAGGTGTAGCTAGCTCTCCTGCTGTGCCGAGGCGTCTAGGACCACCGTAGGTACGCTCCACGGCTGCTTCTAGTTGTGCGGTTAGTTTAGAAATCTGCATCCCATTAGTTTCCAACCTCTCAGGTGTTCAGCTGCCTTGCTGTTTTGCTCCTGTCCTCCTCAGTTACCAAATCATAACAGTACCCCTTGTTTTGTCCTCCTCTTCCTAGGACTTCTCCAATTAATCCATTTGCAGCTGCTTTACGTCCATTATACACCTCAACATATGCCATTTTGCCACCTCCCTATCTGGGCTGCCCCACCCACCCTCCTCCACCCCCAAACTTTTTATATTCTTGTGTAATCCATGCTGAGCCTTTGAGCTTCTTCATTGTCTGCCTCCTCAATTATATACGGAGATTTATAATATTTTCAATATACTATATATACCTTGTATCTGGTGAAACAGTAACCTTTTTCTATTATTGTGTAAAAGATACTAAGCCTGAGAGCGTCAGTGGCTGCTTCCTGAAATATATACTGATATTTAGAATATTTTCCCCATACTATATACACATGGTATTTGCTGATACAGTACCCCTTTTTGTTCTTATTATATTCTTGTGTAATTCATACTGAGCCTGAGAGCGTCAGTGTCTGTCTCCTGA
Organism: Oophaga sylvatica; assembly: GCA_033576555.1. Lineage (NCBI taxonomy): Eukaryota > Metazoa > Chordata > Amphibia > Anura > Dendrobatidae > Oophaga > Oophaga sylvatica. The sequence goes on from JARQOD010008552.1 coordinate 9,440, forward strand.
AATATATCCGGAGATTTAGAATATTTTCACTATGCTGTATATCCCTGGTATCTGCTAATACAGTACCCCTTTTTCTTCTTATTATATTCTTGTGTAATCCAGACTGAGCCTGTTAGCGTCAGAGTCTACATCCTGAAATATAAACGGAGATTTAGAATATTTTGACTATATTATATATACCTTGTATCTGATGATTCAATACCCCTTTTTCTTCTTATTATATTCTTGTGTAATCCAGACTGAGCCTGTGAGCATCAGAGTCTACCTCCTGAAATATATACGGAGATTTAGAATATTTTGACTATACTATATATACCTTTTATCTGGTGATACAGTACCTCTTTTTCAGCTTTTGATATTATTGTGTAATACATACTGAGCCTGAGCTGCACGCTTCTGATACAGTACCATATATCTGCTGGTTTTTTTGGTACATTTTGAAAAACATGAGGAAGTATGGTGGAAGAAGCCGTGGATGTGCGCGGGGTGGGCAGCTGGTACCTAATGGTGGTGATGGTGCATCTGCTGGTAGTGAATAAAGCACAATAGCACCTAAGGCAGGAGGTTTTGAGCCTGCGTCATCGTCTGGCTCAAGAAGGCCTGGAAGGCTCCCTTTTCTGGGAGTAGGTAAACCGCTTTTAAAGCCGGAGCATCAGGAACAGGTTTTGGCTTACATTGCCGAAACAGCCTCCAGCTCTATCGCCTCCTCTTCTGAAGTTTTAAAAAATGCAAGCACTGAGTTGTCAGTGCAGGCTTCTGGTCAGGAACAACCCCTTTCCTTGTGTCCTTCACCCCCACCAAAAGTGAAGGATGTGGCAGCCCACACTTCACATTGCTCCATGGAGCTCTTTTCACATACCATGCCTGGGTTATCAAGTCAAATCCTGAATTCCACAGTCCAACATTAATAAGAGATGGAGTACACTGATGCACAGCAACTGCTGGATGATTCTTCTGGTACATTCACCCGGAGCACTACATTTCCCTCGCAGTCTACTGAGCCAGAATGTGACCATGATGAAACTCAGGTGTCCCCTTCCTGCATACTATACCACCTTACACGGTGACACAGAGGATGGTGCAGATGAAATTGAAGAGGAGGTGATGGATGACCCAGTTGCTGAACCGGATTGGCATCCATTGGGGGAAGAGGGTGCCACTGGTAATAGCTCAGAAGAGGAGAAGGATCCACAGCAGGCATCGACATCGCAACAGCGGTTATCTGGCAGTCCCATAGCAGTCCAAAAAGTTGTAAAAAAAAAAAATAAAGAGATGCAGGACAGCTTGTCCAGACGGTCAAATTAGCACAGCGTGTAAGCCCCAAAAATTTATACCATAGTAGGAAGAGTCCAGTGTGGCACTTTTTTGACCTAAATCCTATTGATGCGGCAAAAGTTATCTGTAAGCAGTGCGGAAGGACCTTTAGCTGAGGGAAAAATCTCAGAAATTTGAATACCAGTTGCATGCTTAGACATTTAATGAACATGCACTTGCAAGCGTGGACAGACTACAAAACCAACAGATCCCCCACCCAGAGCTGGCGTCAGCACCTGGAGCACCAGGGCAAGTGCCGGTTCCCTGAGCAGTGGGGGGGGCGACTCGTGGGCGACTGCACTGACACAGGGCCCCTCATAGTACAAAAAATTGTCTCTGACGGTGGGAGGGCCCACTCGCCGTCAGACACACCAGCGTACTATGAGGGGCCCTGTGCCAGTGCCGTCGCCCACGAGTCGGCACCCCCTGCTTGCTCAGGGCACCAGCACTTGCAATACTTACCTCTCCCTGCTCCACCGCTGTGACATCTTCCGCATTTCCTGACAGTGACATTCAGCTTAGAGAGCGCGATGACGTCACGTCTGTCCGCCCTCTGCCTAAACAGTCCAAGTGCAGAGAGCTGTAACATGGTGAAGCTGAGGAGTCCAGAGTAGAACAGTGCACAGAGAGGAGAGGTATTAAATTTTTTTTAATGTTTGGAGCAATATATGGGGAGCATTATACACAGGAGAATTATATATGGGGCCCAGCATACACTTGAAAATGAAAAATGTGGCAGATCAGACACTGGAGCAGCATCCATGGGGCCCATCAGGGGCGGACATATCATTAATGCAACCTGTGCAGCCGCACAGGGGCCCAAGAGGTGAGGGGGCCCATTTATACCTCCAAAGCAGGTGCAATTTTGCATTTTTAGGAGATCTTGGGCTGCAAAGGGCCCATGTATTGTTCTTGCACATGGGGCCCTTTTCTGACTTTTTCCACCAGTGGGGCCCATCATATACTGGAGCATTCTCAATGGGGCAGACCAGACACTGGAGCACCATCCATGGGGCCCATCATATACTGAAGCATTGTAAATGGGGGACAGCAGACACTGGAGCAGCATTTACGGGGCCCATTATACACTGGATAATTAATGGGGCCCATTATATATGGACCATGATTTTGGCCCATAAGACACTGGAGCATCATCCATGGGGCACAAATAATACAGGAGCATTCTAAAAGGGGGAAAACAAACACTGGATCAGCATTTACGTGGCCCATTATACACTGGATCATTAATAATGGGGCCCATGATATATGGAGCATTATTTTGGCCCATAAGACAATAGAGCATCTTCCATGGGGCCCATTATATACAGGAGCATTCTCAATGGGGCAGATCAGAGACTAGAGCAGCATCCATGGAGCCCATCACATACTGGAGCATTGTAAATGGGGGATCAGACACTGGAGCAGCATTTACGGGGCCCATTATACACTGGATCATTAATAATGGGGCCCATTATAAATGGAGCATGATTTTAGCCCATAACACACTGGAGAATCATCCATGGGGCCCAAATAATACAGGAGCATTCTAAAAGGGGGAAAACAGACACTGGAGCAGCATTTACGGGGCCGATTATACACTGGATCATTAATAATGGGGCCCATAATATAGGGAGCATTATTTTGGCCCATAAGACACTGGGCATCATCCATGGGGCCCATCATATACTGGAGCATTGTAAATGGGGGACAACAGACACTGGAGCAGCATTAACGGGGCCCATTATAGACTGGATCATTAATAATGGGGCCCATTAAATATGGAGCATGATTTTGTCCCATAACACACTGGAGCAATATCCATGGGGCCCAAATAATACAGGAGCATTCTAAAAGGGGGAAAACAGAAACTGGAGCAGCATTTACGGGGCCCATTATACACTGGATTATTAATAATGGGTCCCCTGATATATGGAGCATTATTTTGGCCCATAAGACACTGGAGCATCATCCATGGGGCCCTTCATATACAGGTGCATTCTAAATGGGGCAGATCAGAGACTGTAGCAGCATCCATGGGGCCCATCATATACTGGAGAATTGTAAATGGGGACAGCAGACGCTGGAGCAGCATTTACGGGGCCCATTATACACTGGATCATTAATAATGGGGCCCATTATAAATGGAGCATGATTTTGGCCCATAACACACTGGAGAATCATCCATGGGGCCCAAATGATACAGGAGCATTCTAAAAGGGGGAAAACAGACACTGGAGCAGCATTTATGGGGCCGATTATACACTGGATTATTAATAATGGGGCCCATGATATATGGAGCATTATTTTGGCCCATAAGAAACTGGAGCATCATCAATGGGGCCCATCATATACAGGAGCATTCTCAATGGGGCAGATCAGAGACTGGAGCAACATCCATGGGGCCCATCATATACTGGAGCATTGTAAATGGGGGACAGCAGACACTGGAGCAGCATTTATGGGGCCCATTATACACTGGATCATTAATAATGGGGCCCATTAAATATGGAGCATGATTTTGTCCCATAACACACTGGAGCAATATCCATGGGGCCCAAATAATACAGGAGCATTCTAAAAGGGGGAAAACAGAAACTGGAGCAGCATTTACGGGGCCCATTATACACTGGATTATTAATAATGGGGCCCATGATATATAGAGCATTATTTTGGCCCATAAGACACTGGAGCATCATTCATGGGGCCCTTCATATACAGGTGCATTCTCAATGGGGCAGATCAGAGACTGGAGCAGCATCCATGGGGCCCATCATATACTGGAGAATTGTAAATGGGGGATAGCAGACACTGGAGCAGCATTTACGCGGCCAATTATATACTGGATCATTAATAATGGGGCCCATTATATATGGAACATGATTTTGGCCCATAACACACTAAAGCATCATCCATGGGGCCCATCATATAATGGAGCACTGTAAATGGGGACAGCAGACACTGGAGCAGCATTTACGGGACCCATTATACGCTTGGATCATTAATAATGGGGCCCATTATATATGGACCATGATTTTGGCCCATAAGACACTGGAGCATCATCCACGGGGCCAAATAATACAGGAGCATTCTAAAAGGGGGAAAACAGACACTGTAGCAGCATTTATGGGGCCCATTATACACTGGATCATTAATAATGGGGCCCATTATACATGGAGCATTATTTTGGCCCATTAGACACTGGAGCATCATCCATGGGGCCCATCATATGCTGCAGAATCATATGGGGTTAATTATTTATGGAGCATCATATGGGGCACATATGGGGCCTATTCTTTATGGAGCATTATATAGAGCCCATTCTTTATGGAGCAATATATGGGGCTCATTATTCTTTATGGCGCCCTATGTGGTGGCCATAATACTGTATGAAGGAATATACTGTGCGTTTTTTGAGCTATTGTAGATTTTAACATAGATCAGTCATGTCATGTAAGAATTGAAGTATTTTTCATTGTACTATACCTATATTTCTGGACTACTGCAACGCTCTATTACTTGGCCTCCCCATTACTCGACTATCCCTCTCCAGTCCATCCTTAATGCAGCAGCCAGGGTCATCCATCTGGATCATTAATAATGGGGCCCATTAAATATGGAGCATGATTTTGTCCCAAAACACACTGGAGCAATATCCATGGGGCCCAAATAATACAGGAGCATTCTAAAAGGGGGAAAACAGAAACTGGAGCAGCATTTACGGGGCCCATTATACACTGGATTATTAATAATGGGTCCCCTGATATATGGAGCATTATTTTGGCCCATAAACACTGGAGCATCATCCATGGGGCCCTTCATATACAGGTGCATTCTAAATGGGGCAGATCAGAGACTGTAGAAGCATCCATAGGGCCCATCATATACTGGAGAATTGTAAATGGGGACAGCAGACGCTGGAGCACCATTTACGGGGCCCATTATATACTGGATCATTAATAATGGGGCCCATTATAAATGGAGCATGATTTTGGCCCATAACACACTGGAGAATCATCCATGGGGCCCAAATGATACAGGAGCATTCTAAAAGGGGGAAAACAGACACTGGAGCAGCATTTACGGGGCCGATTATACACTGGATCATTAATAATGGGGCCCATGATATATGGAGCATTATTTTGGCCCATAAGAAACTGGAGCATCATCAATGGGGCCCATCATATACAGGAGCATTCTCAATTGGGGCAGATCAGAGACTAGAGCAACATCCATGGGGCCCATCATATACTGGAGCATTGTAAATGGGGGACAGCAGACACTGGAGCAGCATTTACGGGGCCCAATATACACTGGATCATTAATAATGGGGCCCATTAAATATGGAGCATGATTTTGTCCCATAACACACTGGAGCAATATCCATGGTGCCCAAATAATACAGGAGCATTCTAAAAGGGGGAAAACAGAAACTGGAGCAGCATTTACGGGGCCCATTATACACTGGATTATTAATAATGGGGCCCATGATATATAGAGCATTATTTTGGCCCATAAGACACTGGAGCATCATTCATGGGGCCCTTCATATACAGGTGCATTCTCAATGGGGCAGATCAGAGACTGGAGCAGCATCCATGGGGCCCATCATATACTGGAGAATTGTAAATGGGGGATAGCAGACACTGGAGCAGCATTTACGCGGCCAATTATATACTGGATCATTAATAATGGGGCCCATTATATATGGAACATGATTTTGGCCCATAACACACTAAAGCATCATCCATGGGGCCCATCATATAATGGAGCACTGTAAATGGGGGACAGCAGATGCTGGAGCAGCATTTACGGGACCCATTATACGCTTGGATCATTAATAATGGGGCCCATTATATATGGACCATGATTTGGCCCATAAGACATTGGAGCATCATCCACGGGCCAAATAATACAGGAGCATTCTAAAAGGGGGAAAACAGACACTGTAGCAGCATTTATGGGGCCCATTATACACTGGATCATTAATAATGGGGCCCATTATACATGGAGCATTATTTTGGCCCATTAGACACTGGAGCATCATCCATGGGGCCCATCATATGCTGCAGAATCATATGGGGTTAATTATTTATGGAGCATCATATGGGGCACATATGGGGCCTATTCTTTATGGAGCATTATATAGAGCCCATTCTTTATGGAGCAATATATGGGGCTCATTATTCTGTATGGCGCACTATGTGGTGGCCATAATACTGTATGAAGGAATATACTGTGCGTTTTTTGAGCTATTGTAGATTTTAACATAGATCAGTCATGTCATGTAAGAAGTGAAGTATTTTTCATTGTACTATACCTATATTTCTGGACTACTGCAACGCTCTATTACTTGGCCTCCCCATTACTCGACTATCCCCTCTCCAGTCCATCCTTAATGCAGCAGCCAGGGTCATCCATCTGGCTAATCGGTACTCGGACGTGTCCGCTCTTCGCCAGTCCTTATACTGGCTGCCCATTCATTATAGGATCCAATTCAAAGTACTGGTTCTCACCCACAAAGCTCTCCACAGTGCAGCACCCCCTTACATCTCCTCCCTCAATTCTATCTATCAGCCTAACCGACTGCTACGCTCTGCAAATGACTTTCGACTAACCTCTGCACTAATCCGTACTTCTCACTCCCGACTCCAAGACTTCTCCCGCGCTGCGCCAATCCTCTGGAATGCTCTACCCCAAGAAATTAGGACTATCCACAATTTACATGGTTTCAGGCGCTCCCTCAAGTCAAAACACATCTGTTCAGAGCGGCCTATCACATTCACTAATCAAAGTCATTCTATGTGTAAGTGTGTGTGTGTGTGTAGCCCATTCACTATCTCCATCCATCCCTCACTCCCTCAAGATGGCTGGACCATCATTGTAAATGCACCATTGTATATACACACCTGTACTTTGTATCTCCCCCACCTCATTATAGATTGTAAGCTCTCACGAGCAGGGTCATCTTATTTTGCTTTAATTATTGTATTGTTAACGTTGTTACTTATGACATGTTTTTGAAACTGTTAAACTGTAAAGCGCTGCGGAATATCATGGCGCTATATAAATTAGATTATTATATAAATAAAGATTATTATTCTGTTCCGTATCGGAGCATGATGAATTGTGGTATGTGTTAAAGGGGCCCACTGACACTTTTTGGCCCGGGCACACGAAAACCGGGAGCCAGCCCTAACCGCCCCCACAAGTTTAGCCAAATAACCCCCAGTTTTCAATGCGTAACTATTATTATAAAGTAATATGAGGTTGCCAAGCTTAAGTAATAAGAATTTATGTTGTTGGCATTGAAATGGGCACTCTAGGTGTGTTCACTGTCCTCCACTCCCTGCCGACTTTGCTTCCCCATTGACTTGCATTATGTTTCGTGTTTCAGTCAGACCCGATTTCGTTCGAACTGTCTTTTGAGAAAGTCGGGTTTCATGAAACCCGACTTGACCCGAAAAAAGGGAAAGTCGCTCATCTCTAATCAACACGATTTGTTGGTCCTTGATGTTCTATATCCAAAAAGGTTTCATTGCAACATTTAGTAAGGATATAATATAGAAAAAAATGAAACCACTTTCTTGTAAACTCCCCCCGGCTTACACAGTCTTTTCTAAGTACCGTACTGGAGACTAATCTGCTGTTTTCCAAGACATGACAGATTCCTAGACGTGAGGGAGTTGAAGGCTTTGCCTAGTAGATTAGTATACATATGTATGTGTATAAGCATTATACATGTATGTATTATTTATATGATGCAGGGAAAGCATTGTGTACAGGGACACGGAACAGACTAGCAATTCAGAATATGTGGATGCATTTATAACATACAAAGGCTAAGAAATAGCAAGATAACCCATTACTCACAAAGATTAAAGATGAGCTTGATCAAACAAAATTCAAATTTGTCTTTTCACGTGAATTTTTCTGAATAATTTGATTCACAGATAAGTTATTCTCTGAAAATGTAATGTCCTTTATTATGTTCTGGGGTTTTTCTATACATAATAAATGTAAAATGTGAAAAACAAAAAAAATTAAAACTCACTGCTCAGCTATCTGGCTGCTCCCTACCCTCTGTCTGGATGTCCGTGCTTCCATTTCTTCGTATCACTGGTATGCCGTACACTATACACAGAGTCTTCTGACAACAAGTAGACCCTGGAGCATTCACAAAGAAATCTGGGCCCTGTTGGTGGTTGGAAGCCTCGATGTAGAGTGAACCAGAGGCCATGTATGTGGTGCAAGGGAGCAGCTCCAGTGGCCAGAGAGGTAAGCAATGAAGTATGTTTTTTTTTTCTTTTTAACCTTTTGCCGACCCTCAACTGTTAGCACGATGGCCACCAATTTGTTGAATTCATGTGGAGCAAATTATAAAAAACCTGTATTCGTCATTGCCATTTTCTAACAAAGACCATGACATTGTCTTCACAGAAATCTTTTGAAGATACAAAAAGGAGGAAGGAAAATAGTTAGCTAGTTGCTGGCTGCATGGCTTGACCAAAAAGCCCCAAAATAACTAATAGTGTTGAGCGAATGTGTTATCCAAACACGCTCATTTGCGAACAGAGTGTCTTCAACGTGCTCGAATGTTAGGTTCGAGTTGCCGTGGCTGCATGTCTCGAGGCTACTCGACAGCCGCAACATATGCAGGGATTGCCTAACAAAAGGGAATCCCTGCATGTGATGCGGCGGTTGAACTGCCCTTAGACATGCAAGCAAGGGAACTTGAACATAACATTCGAGTACGCTGAAGATACTCTGTTGGTGCACAAGCATGCATGGATAACACCGGATCTGATCACGTTCGCTCAACAGTAATAACTAACCAAAAAAATGGAAGCACACCGATAGTTATTGTGCAAAAAAGATGGAATCTATATTAGCTCATAAAGTGCAATGCAACATTTTGGCACATACGCATTCAGCCTTTCTCAAGTGCTTAAGAAAGACTCAGTGTGTATAAGCCGAAACATTGCACTGTAATTTATGTGCTATTATAGAGTCTGTCTTTCTTGCACATTAAATACTGGATTACTGCACTCTTTAGTAGAGTTGAGCGATACTTTCCGATATCCTAAAGTATCGGAATCGGAATGGTATCGCCGATATCACTAAAATATCGGCGATACCCGATACCGATACCGGAAGTCCCATGTAAGTCTATGGGAACAAAATATCGAAATTAAAAAAAACCCATTCTTGCCTTGTTGGTTAATTGTACATGAAGGAAAACAAGAAAGAGTAATGTAGAATGTATTGGGGGAGGTTGAGGAGACATTAAAGGCATAGATGTTTGACCCAATCCAATGGAATAGCATTAATTTTTTTTTTTTTAGGAAATACGTTCGGATTGACGAACAAATTGACAATGTTGTTAACCTTTTTTCTATTTTGTCAAATATGTCTGTTTCACAACTTCCATGGTCTTCACCTTTTTAACTTTTCACACACTTTCTCCTTCATAATTTTCAGCAGCATCATCTTTCTCATCAAATTATTCTTCATCTTCACCTTCTTAATCTTCTAAAACTTCTTGCTATTCATCTTTTTGTTAACATTACTTATATTGTTCTTATTAAACAGTTATTATTCTTCATATTCTACTTCTTCATCTTCTTCCTATTCATCCTTTTCATCATATTCTTATTTGTGACAGACATTCCTGTACTTGTAATCTGTAAAACTCTGAATTTTCATCCTTCCGTTCTTGCTGTCACGAAAGATTTTAATTACAACAGTATTTGTCCGCGTTCAGTTTAGCCTGCAGCAGCATCAGGCATTTTCCAGGGGCACCACGAGGAGGAACGGACTCACCCCCATACACTGCTTAGTCTTCTTCTGCTTAGAAGTTAGAGCATATATTTTGCTCTTCATTTTGGTCTTATACTTCATGTTCTTCTGATTTTTGATCTTCTGCTTATTGTTCTTCTGTCTCTTGTTCTGTATCTTGTAGTTTGTCTTAACCTTCTTTGTCCTGTTGGTGATGGTACAAAAGCCAATGGAAGTAACGAGGACCAGCTGACTGTGCTGGAACCCGGAGGGTCAGCAGAAGGAAAAGAGCCAATGGCACAACCGAGGACCAGCTGACGTTACTGGGACAGGGTTACTAAGCAGGAGGTACCTGTGCTCCAAAGCACTACCAAGGACCAGCAGACGTTGCTGGAACTCGGATACCGACATGGAGGCACCTAGGCCAAAGGTACTGCGGAGAACCAGCTGACGGTACTGGAACCCGGATGGGTAGCAGAAGGTACCCATGGAAATTAAAGTTGAGGCAGCAGGACTTTTTGCCGTTAACACAGCAGGGGAACAGCTGACATTACTGAACCCCAGTAACACGGGAGCAAGTGTAGACTGTGCTAACAGCACTTCCGAGAAACAACTGGCGGTGTTGTAACCCAGGGATGAGAAGAGAACATGGTGGAGGCAGCAGGACTGTTTGCCGTTCACACAGCAGGGGAACAGCTGACATTACTGAACCCCAGTAACACAGGAGCAAGTGTAGACTGTGCTAACAGCACTTCCGAGAAACAACTGGCGGTGTTGTAACCCAGGGATGAGAAGAGAACATGGTGGAGGCAGCAGGACTTTTTGCCGTTCACACAGCAGGGGAACAGCTGACATTACTGAACCCCAGTAACACGGGAGCAAGTGTAGACTGTGCTAACAGCACTTCCGAGAAACAACTGGCGGTGTTGTAACCCAGGGATGAGAAGAGAACATGGTGGAGGCAGCAGGACTTTTTGCCGTTCACACAGCAGGGGAACAGCTGACATTACTGAACCCCAGTAACACAGGAGCAAGTGTTAACTGTGCTAACAGCACTTCCGAGAAACAACTGGCGGTGTTGTAACCCAGGGATGAGAAGAGAACATGGTGGAGGCAGCAGGACTGTTTGCCGTTCACACAGCAGGGGAACAGCTGACATTACTGAACCCCAGTAACACAGGAGCAAGTGTAGACTGTGCTAACAGCACTTCCGAGAAACAACTGGCGGTGTTGTAACCCAGGGATGAGAAGAGAACATGGTGGAGGCAGCAGGACTTTTTGCCGTTAATACAGCAGGGGAACAGCTGACATTACTGAACCCCAGTAACACGGGAGCAAGTGTAGACTGTGCTAACAGCACTTCCGAGAAACAACTGGCGGTGTTGTAACCCAGGGATGAGAAGAGAACATGGTGGAGGCAGCAGGACTGTTTGCCGTTCACACAGCAGGGGAACAGCTGACATTACTGAACCCCAGTAACACAGGAGCAAGTGTAGACTGTGCTAACAGCACTTCCGAGAAACAACTGGCGGTGTTGTAACCCAGGGATGAGAAGAGAACATGGTGGAGGCAGCAGGACTTTTTGCCGTTCACACAGCAGGGGAACAGCTGACATTACTGAACCCCAGTAACACAGGAGAAGTGTTAACTGTGCTAACAGCACTTCCGAGAAACAACTGGCGGTGTTGTAACCCAGGGTCAAGGAGGATGTTTAAATACTAGATCAAGTATTTTACTTGTTACGTGTCAATTAAAAATGTCTATACTCCAAACAAGAGAAATATAACCTTTAGTACCATAAGATGATGATTTTACTTTAAAAATATATGTAAATTAATAATTGACAAACATAAACGCATACATTAACATGTTGAAAAGCAATGCAAACCACAATAAAAATCGGTTAAATAATCTGCTATACGGTTTTAATAAAACATACAAGTACATATCAGAATCCATTAATGATGGATAAGTAACAGTATGTACACCATTTTCATTTGCTGAATAATATCACTAAAAAGTTTTTAAAAATATCTAAAATTTCCATCATGTAATACTGATAATATGTGCCAATCATTTATATTAACAAAAAAAACCTTTAAAAAGTGCATAGTGAAAACAGTTATTTATGCCTGACTGTGGACTTGCAAGCATGACAACGGATAGATAAGGTATATATAGATGACACTGCATAGCCACAGATGGTGAATGGCGATGTAATACTGTACCTCAATAAAGTGTGCGTTACTACTACATCCTTTTTTTTATATAGCTTTATAAAAGGGTACGTGCATGTATGCTTGCGCCTTTGTTTGGACGCACAGACTGGCTTCCTGCTGTGACGCGTTGGGTATTGGAGCGTCTGTGCGTCTTATGACGCAGACTAACATTCACGTGCGCATCGTTCATCATCGCAAGCGTACCGACAACACAAAGGCGTTGTCATGACTGCTTTACTCAGTAAACATGCACCTATGATGAAACATACACGCATGTGCCCTATTACATAACAAGCTACAAGAAAAATGCGTGTGAGGTGTGACACAGCTGTTTTGTTAAGGTACAGTATTATATCGACATTGTACAGGTGTCGCTATTCAGTCTGATAAATAGATATCATTCACCTATTCTATCAGTTGTCGTTCTTTCAGCACCACTTACAGGTATATATTTTGCTATTGTGACTATGCACTATTGACTTTACCAAGGTAATGCATGATTTTTGTTAGCGATTATCATGTTTACATGAAGGACCTTTATGATATGGGCTGTTAACTTTCTAATCAAATATGTATTTTTTAAAATGACACAAATATAAGTAATGTTGAAGAGGACTATTCCTACATGCATTGTTTGCACAATATTACAGGTGTACATCACGTCCCTTAATCAACATTGGATATTATATTTACTTGTATGCTTTTATTTCAAAGGCAAGAACACTGAAGTATAACCTTCGCACTGCAGCAGTTGTCAAAGTTCAACCCACATTATGCACTTCCAACATTGCAGTATTTGAGTCATCATGATGTGAGTTGGATTTGTCTAAGCTATGGAGTGACAAGGTTGACCATCAGTATCCTATAGCATAAGTAGGCTTTTGTGTTTGCATTTGTTTTCGACATGTGCATATCTGTAATAATATGTCACAATTATTTTGTTACAGATTTGTGACAAAGACAAATCATTTTATGGTTTGAAAGTTGACGTTTCAAATGTTTACAGCTTAGAAATCATGGTGTAGCCTCATATCTATGTGTAGCACTACACACTTTGAGATGTCATGTTTTTTTCACCATGATTAGGTAGCTAGCAGTAATTTTTGCCGGACACACAGCAGGGGAACAGCAGGCGTTACTGAACCCCACAAACACATCAGCGATTGTTTTCATCTGTGCATCTAACACTTCTGAGCAGCAACTGGCGCTGTTGAAGCCCAGGGTCAAGGAGGGTGTAGGCAGAGGCCTAGTATGAGACGTTTGAAGTTGAAGTTGTAGTTAGCAGCAGTAATTTTTGCCAGACACACAGCAGGGGAACAGCAGGCGTTACTGAACCCCACAAACACATCAGCGATTGTTTTCATCCGTGCATCTAACACTTCTGAGCAGCAACTGGCGCTGTTGAAGCCCAGGGTCAAGGAGGGTGTAGACACAAAATATTGAGTTATTGCCTTGTTACGTGGCCATTGCAAATGTATGTACTTCAAACAAGAATAAATGAACTTTTACTACAACAATAAAATGATAAATTTCAATTACAAGAATAGAAAAATATTTATACTTGACAGTCCTCTGTGGTTGATAACGTTTAATGGCTAACTGAAAATATGGTAACAAATTCAAAGCTTTCGAGACTACTCAGGTGTCTTCATCAGGCTAAGAGTAAAGCCAAAAATGAAGAATCACATATTTCTACACACAACAGGACACAGGAATAGCTAAGACAAGTGAGGGAGGGACAAGTGAGGGGAGACCGGCAACAAAAAGGAGAACAAGGATGAATTATCAGCGCCACACAATCACAGATAAATTAATGAATTTACCTGTGGCAAAAGACTTTTGTTTGCCCGGTCATAGCATCATGGATATGGAATTACTGGTATTAAAATATAACTTCAAATATGAGAAACGTACAAAGGTTTCAGAATATAAGCTCATCATGACCTTTGACACTGTTAGTAATGGAATGAATAGATCACATGGATTTATGTCATTCTATATCAATTAAGGAATCTGCGTCTATGCCCTTCCAGGGTCATGAAAACCCAAAAAAATACGCCAATGAGAGGGCAATCAAACTTTCTATCCTTATCTAGGAACTGTTCCAATATTTATGTTCATCCCTGTGAGATAATGACAGTTCTGATACACGTCACTTACTTGTCTTACCTATTGCACTATTCCTGTGTCCTGTTGTGTATAGAAATATGTGATGCTTAATTTTTTTAGTTAGTCTTTCCCTGATGAAGAGACGTGAGTAGCCTTGAAAGCTTGCAATTTGTTTCCATCTTTTCAGTTATCCATTAAAAGGTATCAACCACTGCTGACTCTGAAGTCTAAATATTTTTCTATCTACTGGCTAACACGGTACAAAGATACACATGTTTTCTAATTTCAAGAAGGAAAAATAAAGAAAATACAAATATAAACGCATATATGCACATGCCAAAAATAAATGGAACAACACAACACCCAAAAAATTGGTAACAAAATATAGTGTTGTAAATTTAAGAATAAAAGTCCATTTTTTTTTTTATGAATAATGCTTAAGGAACGCTATGTTAAACCATAACATAGTGAAGACAATGGATTTTGTAATAGTCACTCATCATCATCATCGCAAATTTTATGTGACAGTCACAGACATTTCAATTATTTAAGTTCATAAAATCGTAACTTTCTATAGCATGTATGACATGTCCAGCATGGACTCATCAATGTGATTGATGACACAATAATGTACAATAAAAAATAACCATTTAAAAAAACATTAGGCATTGTTTGTCACAATTTAAGTGTGTGCCTGCAAGTGTAGGTGAAACAAAGGCTACGGATAGCAAAGGTATATTCTATGTCTGTATCAGACAGTGGACAGCCTCTGATGGGTAATGCCGATGTTATACTGTACGTCAATAAAGTCTGCGGCTGAAATCATGCATTTTTTGCTTGTAGAGTGTTGAAGAGGGTAAAAGAATGTCTGGTTGCGCAAAGCTTTATCCGTCAACACTACCTTCCTACTGTCACGCGTAGGGTAGGGTAGCGTGTGGCAATTAGCTGACTATCAAATGTGAGGTTAGGCTGCGTTATTGCGCACTAGGGACGCAAAAAAAAATACAGCAGTAATAATTTAATGTGTAATACTCCACCTATGACAAACAAAAAAATTACGTTCCCTCTTTAACAATGTACAAGACTAACAAGCCTAATGGTTGACGCTGACTTAATTGAGATACAGTATTACATCAACATTGTCCATGAGTAACTATGCACTGTGATACCTATATACCAGTATTAATTTATATCTCTTATGGTTGTTTCAACAGCACTTGCAGGTATAACTACCTATTGTCAGTATGCATGATGCACTTTCTAGATGTAATAATTTATTATTGGACATTATTACCATGTTTACATGCTGGCCATTTCATATATGGTGTTTGAAGTTACAGTTGGCATCAGTATGTGTATTTTATAATGTCTGTCATAAATAAAACTCGTGATGATGATGATGAGGATTTAATGATTCGTACATCCATTGACTGCATTATCTTACAGGTACAGATAAAGTTCCTTAAAAAGCATTAATTCATAAGTCTGAAATGTACTTTTATGCATTAATTTCAAAATGTGAAGAGTAGACTATGTTTTATTTTTTGTTACCATTTCTAATAGACATGTGCAGATATGCGCTGTGATGACAAATTATTATTTGTCCATATTTGTCATAAAAATTTATCATTCTAGGCCTGCAAAACTTCACAATTTCATGTTTTCAGCATAACAAGCAGGGTGACGGCTCTTCCCTATTTGGAGCATGTTGGTCATGTGTTTTTCTGTCCATGTGTCGGGAACAGGAGACTTCTTGCCGTTGACACAGCAGGGGAACAGCTGGCGTTACTGAACCCCACTAACAGTAGAGCTTGTGTTTTGTTCTGTGGACACGACACTTCTGAGCAGCAACTGGCAGTGTTGGAGCCCAGGGAGTAGAGTTCAGGTGGTAGAAAGATGAACATAACAGGAGACATGGATAACGTTGCGAACCAGTTATTTAATCTGAAAACGGACAGACAAATTCTGCCGAGATCCATGCCTTATTCATTTTCAGAAAAGTAAGCCGGTCTACATTATCGGAGGATAGTCGCATGCGACGGTCTGTTAGTACACCACCTGCAGCACTAAAGACGCGCTCCGATAATACACTGGCAGCAGGGCAAGCCAGCACCTCCAATGCATACTGGCTAAGCTCTGGCCATGTATCCAGCTTAGAGACCCAAAACTTGAATGGGGAAGAGCCATCTGGGAGTACACTGAGAGGCAAAGCCAAGTAGTCTGTCACCATCTGACGGATACGTTGCCTCCCGCTGACTGGAGCCCTCTCGGATGGTGTAGACATTTGTGGCGCTGCCACAAAACTTTGCCACATTTTTAACATACTGGTCTTTCCCTGTGCAGAGGCACTGCGTGTGCTCCCTCTTGTTGCAGAGCTCTCTACACTGCCTCGACGCACAGAGCTGCTTTGTAAAGCAGTAGCAGCAGCAGTGCTCTCGGCAGTAAGGTAGAACATTAGGGATTGCACCAGTGTGTCTTGGTACTCCCGCATTTTACGCTCCCGGTTCAACGGTTGTGATGAGGCTTTTGACGTTGTCCCGGTAGCGAGGGTCTAGGAGGGTGTACACCCAATAATCAGACGTCGTGAGAATGTGGGCGATGCGGCGGTCGTTTCTTAGGCACTGCAGCATGAAATCAACCATGTGCTGCAGACTCCCAACTGGCAAAGAAACGCTGTCCTCTGCAAGAGGCGTTATCTCTGCCTGCTCTGCATCACCCCACCCTCGCTCTACATACTGACTAGAGCGTTGTGTACCTCCCTCTGGAGCGATGTCTTCCTCCTCCATTAACTCCTCCTCCTCATCCTCCTCACAAAGTGAGCCCTGCCCAGCCCTTTGTGAGGAACCACGTTGCGCTGACTTTCCAGAAGGTGATGGAATTTGTGACTCCTCATCCTCCACCTCTTCCAAAACCTCATCCCTTATTGCTTGCAGTGTTTTTTGAAGCAGGCAGATAAGGGGGACAGTCAGGCTGACTAGTGCATCATCTGCACTCGCCATCCGCGTTGACTCATCAAACGCACGCAAAACGTGGCACATGTCCTTCATAGTGGCCCACTCATTAATGGTGAAGTGTGGACGGCGCAAATTGCGTGTTGATTGCGCCTGATGCAGCTGATACTCCATAACTGCTGGCTGCTGCTCACACAACCGCTCCAACATATGTAACGTTGAATTCCACCTGGTGGATACGTCACATATGATGCGATGTTCAGGAAGGCGCAATCTGCGTTGCAGAGCTGCAATGCGCGATCTGGCCATGCTGGAACGTCGCAAGTGAGCGCACTCTAGGCGGACCTTGTGCAGCAGTGCATCAAGATCCGGATAGTCCCTCAAAAAACTCTGCACGACCAAGTTGAGCACATGTGCCAGACATGGTATGTGAGTGAGGTTGCCAAGGCCCAGAGCTGCCACCAGATTTCGGCCATTGTCACACACTACCAAGCCTGGCTGGAGATTCGCTGGCAAAAACCACACGTCGCTCTCCTGCTTGATGGCATTCCAGACCTCCTGCGCTGTGTGGCTTCGATTCCCCATGGGAATTAATTTCAGAACGGCCTGTTGCCGTTTGGCCACGGCTGTGCTCATATCGGTCGCATCAGGTAAGCGTCCACGGATCCATGTGGAGGTAGACCGTGACGGCTCCTGCAGCGATGATTCTGAGGAACTGGAGTAGGAGGAGGAGTCAATGTGGACAGACTTGATTCCGGCAATCCTTGGAGTTGGCAGAACACGTACAGCGCCACTCGCAAGATCTGTACCCGGCTCCACAACATTCACCCAATGGGCAGTGAGTGAAAGGTATCGTCCCTGGCCATGGGTACTGGTCCACGCATCGGTGGTCAGGTGGACCTTGCTACTGACGGCGTTTAGTAGCGCATGTTTAATTTTTGCCTCAACATGCTTTTGCAGACCAGGGACGGCTTGCCTGCTGAAATAAAATCGGCTGGGCACATTGTATTGTGGGACTGCCAATGCCATTAATTCACGGAAACTGTCAGTCTCCACCAGCCTGAATGACAGCATTTCAAGGGACAGGAGTTTTGCAATGCCAGCATTCAGAGCCTGTGCTCGTGGATGGTTTGCCGAGTATGGCCGTCTTTTATCCATGCCTGTGCTACCGATGGCTGTTTTGTGGCCTGGGTGTGTGAGGATGACAGGGAACTTGCAGCTGTGGGTGGAATAACACTGTGTCTCTGGACAACAGTGACAGAGGTTCTTCCATGGCGATCCTTTGAGGAAGCCTTACCAGCTGTGTGTGAACTGGAGGAAGAGGCTCCAACAGGAGCTGAAGATGTAGGTGCTGCTGTAGGTTGGCCTACATCTCCAGTGTGTCTTTGTAACTCAACAAAGTGCTTTGACCGCACATGTTTCCACATATTTGTTGTATTAAGGTTACTGACACTTTTACCTCTTTTAATTTTTTGATTACACAGCTTGCATTTTACATAGCAAATATCATCTGCAACTGTATCAAAAAAGGACCACGCAGAGCAAGTCCTGGGAGCGCCCGGTTTGGCTGTTGTAAGAGAACTGCTCCGAACGGGTGCCAAACTGGAGGCTACAGGCAAGCGAGTCTGCAGCCTACCTCTCCCTACTGTTTGGACCGTTGGTGCAATCTCTTCCTCAGAGCTGCTCCCACCACCTTCCTGTTCCTCACGCCATGTTGGGTCTTGGACCTCATCATCTCCACCACTACCCTCTTCCAACACCTGCTGTTGTTGGGTGGTCTGGCCAGCACCATGCTCAACAGAAACTGGCAACTGAGTCTCATCATCATCAGATGCGTTCTGCGGTGTGCTGACCATCGGCACTGGCTCACCCGCCTCTTCAGATTCAGAGAGACACAGCTGTTGCGCATCACTGCATACTGCCTCTTCTTCACATTCCAGAATGCTGCTTGGCTGGGCCCCTGTTTCCAAGCCAACAGATTCTGAGAACAGAAGCAGAGACTCAGCTGGCTCCTGTACAGAGCTCTCTGACTGCCTGGGCAATTTGGCAGGCGGTGAAGAGACTGATGGTTGTTCAACAGTGCTGTGGTCCTGAGAGGAGGTGGAAGGTATTGAAGTCGATGCATTGGCTGCCATCCAACCAACAACGGCTTCAATTTGTTCTTCACGCAGCAGGGGGGTACGCTGAGCTCCTACAAAAGTGCGCATAAAGGAACGCTCACGGGGAAAACTGGTGGATGCTGTGTCACTGGGTGCGGCAGCAGCCACAGAATCCCCACGTCCTCTCCCTGCTGCAAATCCACGGCCTCGACCACGACCACGTGCCTTACTCACTGACTTCTTCATCTTGGTAGATTGATAAAGAAAGTCAGAAAAGTTAAGGCCTAAGTGTGGTTATTCCTCACAGACTACAGTGAACCCTGCAGACAACTGTTCAGTATCTGTGAAAGGCCCCTTTGTGTACTTCTATAGTGTTTGCAACCAATGTATTGTATACGGATGGAAGCGCGTCACACTAATAGATTAGATTTTTTTCCACTAAAATGGAGCAGCACCAATTAGAGAAAATGTGAAGATGAGCAGTGAAAGTCAGGACTAACGCATGGTTGGACAACGGAGGTATTGCACACAATGAAGCTACAGACTACAGTGAACATGACACAACTTCACTATCTGTGAACTCTTTGTTATTCTTAGGTTTGACATGTTGATAGGATGAGCGGTCAATAAAAGATTAGATTTTTCACTAAAATGGAGCAGCCATTAGAGAAATGTGAAGGATGAGAGGACCGCTCGCAGACTACACCTGTAAGACAAATGGAGCGAATCTGCCTCACAATGAAAAGTACAACTACAGTGAACACTGAAACACAACTATTCACTATCTGTGAAAAGCTCCTTTGTGTACTTCTATAGTGTTTGCAACCAATGTATTGTATACGGATGGAAGCGCGTCACACTAATAGATTAGATTTTTTTCCACTAAAATGGAGCAGCACCAATTAGAGAAAAATGTGAAGGATGAGGCAGTGACACACGCTCAGCAGACTACAACCGGCAGTGGTTGAAGTACAAACTGGAGCGTAATCTGCACTCACAAAATGAAAAGCTCACAGACTACAGTGAACACTGAAACACAACTATTCACTATCTGTGAAAAGCTCCTTTGTGTACTTCTATAGTGTTTGCAACCAATGTATTGTATACGGATGGAAGCGCGTCACACTAATAGATTAGATTTTTTTCCACTAAAATGGAGCAGCACCAATTAGAGAAAAATGTGAAGGATGAGGCAGTGACACACGCTCAGCAGACTACAACCGGCAGTGGTTGAAGTACAAACTGGAGCGTAATCTGCACTCACAAAATGAAAAGCTCACAGACTACAGTGAACACTGAAACACAACTATTCACTATCTGTGAAAAGCTCCTTTGTGTACTTCTATAGTGTTTGCAACCAATGTATTGTATACGGATGGAAGCGCGTCACACTAATAGATTAGATTTTTTTCCACTAAAATGGAGCAGCACCAATTAGAGAAAAATGTGAAGGATGAGGCAGTGACACACGCTCAGCAGACTACAACCGGCAGTGGTTGAAGTACAAACTGGAGCGTAATCTGCACTCACAAAATGAAAAGCTCACAGACTACAGTGAACACTGAAACACAACTATTCACTATCTGTGAAAAGCTCCTTTGTGTACTTCTATAGTGTTTGCAACCAATGTATTGTATACGGATGGAAGCGCGTCACACTAATAGATTAGATTTTTTTCCACTAAAATGGAGCAGCACCAATTAGAGAAAAATGTGAAGGATGAGGCAGTGACACACGCTCAGCAGACTACAACCAGCAGTGGTTGAAGAACTAACTGGAGCGTGATCTGCACTCAAAAAATCAAAACCTCACAGACTGCAGTGAACACTGAAACACAACTATTCACTATCTGTGAAAAGCTCCTTTGTGTACTTCTATAGTGTTTGCAACCAATGTATTGTATACGGATGGAAGCACGTCACACTAATAGATTTGATTTTTTTCTAATATAATGGAGCTGCACCAATTCCACTAAATAAAATAAAAAAAAAAAGAGTCAGTGACACGTGCAGATGCCTACAAACAGCGGTGGATGCAGAGCAAACTGCAGCGTCACCTGCACTGTCACACACACACTTGCACAGAGCTGTTAAAACAACACTGGCAAAATGAAGCTTTACACAGCGGTTGGTAAACTAGCCTGCCTAAAGCACAGTAGTACACAAAATCGCAATATCTAACTGTCCCTCAGAGTGAGCAGAGTAGCGTTCTGTCCCTTACTGAGTTCACAGCACAGTGACGCTAAAATGGCGGCGGCGCCTTTTATAGTGCATTCTGACATCATTTCAGCAGCCAATCACAGCCATGCCATTAGTTAAGATGACCGCAGCATTACAGGATGTGCCCACACTTCGTAGGATTCCTCATTGGCTGACTAAAATCACATTGCCTCTCAAAGAATTATGGGAACTTCCGATTCCGGTATACGATATTGAAAAAGTATCGGAATTAAGTATCGGAATTCCGATAACGCGAATATCGGCCGATACCCGATACTTGCGGTATCGGAATGCTCAACACTACTCTTTAGATAGATAGATGAATTCATGAAGCGCAAATTACAAAAAATCTGTATTCACTATTACCATTTTATAACATAAACCATGTAATTGTCTTCATAGAAATCTCCTGATGATATGAAAAGGAGGAAAGAAGTTAGTTAGTTGTTGGCTGCATGGCTTGACCAAAAACACAATAATAGCTAATGGTTTTTTGGTCAAGCCATGCATTCAGCAACTAACTTCCTTCCTCCTTTTTGTATCACCAAGAGATTTCTGTGAAGACAGTTACATGGTTTATGTTAGAAAATGGCAATGGTGAATACGGATTTTGTGTAATTTGCTCCTCACTAATTCAACAAATTGGTGGCCATCTTGCTCAACTATTTATCTATCTATATATTTACCTATCTATCTACCTACCTACTTATCAAAAAAGTAGTGCATCAGTACAGTAGTAGATATGCAAAAAAGACTGACTCTATAATAGCACATAAATTACAATAGATAGATAGATAGATCATTTTTGGCCCCATTTTCCCACCTTAACGCAGTGCATTTAAAAGTAAGCCAAGAATGCAACTGTCTTTGTATAATTGTTGCCGTGGATTGTACTTTGGCAGGTGCAAAAAGTAAATGTAGATTGTAAGGAATGTTGGACTGGCCTGCAACCCTAGCCAGGTCCTCCAGAGAAAGCTAATTTGTCTTAATGTCAGCCACTGTGACAGAAACTATGTTAGATTTATGATTCCGGCCCTTAGTGTCAAACAGAAAAATGCATTGCATGGGAGCGTGGATTGCATTTATGGCCAATTAGAATCCAGTCAGTTCTTGTGGATTCCACTAAGAAGTAAGAGGATGAAAGCAGCTACACATCCATCCTTGCTTTCCTTCCCACTCAACAGCCCCCTCCACAACTTCACTGCTGCTATGGAAGGCAATCGAAGGACTGCGGGTGGTCTGTAGGGAGAGGGGACACAATGTTTGCTTACTATTTAATGAAGGAAAAATAATCAATAGGTTTGATGTGCAAATAGAGCATTTCTTATGTGCCTAATTATAATATGTGCTGGTAATACAATGTATACAGCTGACTGAGGCATATCTGTGTTCAGTAAGAACCATTGTTCTAGAAATAGATATACATTATACAAGACACCAAAAGAGCAGAAATAACATTATACAAGATACAAAAAGAGCAGAAATAACATTATACAAGATACAAAAAGAGCAGAAATAACATTATACAAGATACAAAAAGAGCTCTGTTATTAACTTTCAGGTTGACTATGAATTATTAGCAATATTTTGGTCATTTTTTAAATCATAATTACTATTATACCAGAAGCCAAATATATTCTAAGTTCCGTCATCTCATAGCACCTCACGTTGCGATGATTTGACTATGACGTTGGGTGACCTCTAAAAAAGAGATCAATGAGGATTGTTTCTGGCCAGATAAATAAAAGAAACTGTTGTGAACCTATTGTATAATTTCCATGTGTAATTATTATAAATAGTTGAGTAAGTTTGTACATGTATAGTATTAATTATCTTATATAATTTATAAATTTTGATGAAATATTAAAGAGCTGCATTCACATTCTTGTGTGCTTCAAAGCCAAAATCTCCCAGCATACAGTATCTCCTCAATCCAATATAGTCATATGGGTACTTTTTAAGTTCCTCAAACATCAGAGGTTCAGTGCATTAACAACCTCTGTACCAATGGTGGAAATACTTGTGCAGCCTCACAGGGCTCAAGATGTAAGGGAGGCCCACTACTACCTCCAAAGTGGCAAGTACAGTCATGGCCAAAAGTTTTGAGAATGACACAAATATTAATTTTTACAAAGTCTACTGCTTCACTTTTTCTAATGGCAATTTGCATATACTCCAGAATGTTATAAAGAGTGATCAGCTTAACAGCAATTACTTGCAAAGTCAATATTTGGCTAGAAAATGAACTTTATCCCCCAAAACACATTTCAACATCATTGCCGCCCTGCCTTAAAAGGACCAGCTAACCTCTTTTCAGTGATTGCTCCATTAACACAGGTGTGGGTGTTGATGAGGACATGGCTGGAGATCAATCTGTCATGATTAAGTAAGAATGACACCACTGGACACTTTAAAAGGAGGCTGGTGCTTGGCATCATTGTTTCTCTTCTGTTAACCATGGTTATCTCTAAAGAAACACGTGCAGTCATCATTGCAATGCACAAAAATGGCCTAACAGGGAAGAGTATCGCAGCTAGAAAGATTGCACCTCAGTCAACAATCTATTGCATCATCAAGAACTTCAAGGAGAGAGGTTCCATTGTTGCCAAAAAGGCTCCAGGGCGCCCAAGAAAGACCAGCAAGCGCCAGGACGTCTCTTAAAAGTGTTTCAGCTGCGGGATCGGGCTACCAGCAGTGCAGAACTTGCTCAGGAATGGCAGCAGGCACGTGTGAGTGCATCTGCACACACTGTGAGGCGGAGACTCTTGGAGCAAGGCCTGGTCTCAAAGAGGGCAGCAAAGAAGCCACTTCTCTCCAGAAAAAACATCATGGACAGACTGATATTCTGCAAAAGGTACAGGCAGTGGACTGCTGAGGACTGGGGTAAAGTTATTTTCTCTGATGAATCCCCTTTTCGATTGTTTGGGACATCAGGAAAACGCCTCATTCGGAGAAGACAAGGTGAGCGCTACCACCAGTCTTGTCTCATGCCAACTGTTAAGCATCCTGAAACCATTCATGTGTGGGGTTGTTTCTCAGCCAAGGGAATCGGCTCTCTCACAGTCTTGCCTAAAACACAGCCATGAATAAAAAATGGTACCAGAATGTCCTCCAAGAGCAACTTCTCCCAACCCTCCAAGAGCAGTTTGGCGATCAACAATGCCTTTTCCAGCATGATGGAGCAACTTGCCATAAAGCAAAGGTGATAACTAAATGGCTCAGGGAGCAAAACATAGAGATTTTGGGTCCATGGCCTGGAAACTCCCCAGATCTTAATCCCATTGAGAACTTGTGGTCAATCATCAAGAGACGGGTGGACAAACAAAAACCTAAAAATTCTGACAAAATGAAAGCATTGATTGTGCAAGAATGGACTGCTATCAGTCAGGATTTGGTCCAGAAGTTGATTGAGAGCATGCAGAGGTCCTGAAGAAGAAGGGTCAACACTGCAAATATTGACTTGCTGCATTAACTCATTCTAACTGTCAATATAAGCTTTTGTTACTCATATGTTTGCAATTATATTTCTGTCTGTGATAAAAACATCTGTCAAACACACACATAAAAACCAGAGGGCAGCAGATCATGTGAAAATATAATATTTGTGTCATTCTCAAAACTTTTGGCCATGACTGTATCTTCTGCCATAGACACATTATTGGACTGCAATGGACATATACTGTTCTTGCACAGGGTTCTTCCTCGGTCTGTGTCCAACCCTGCTCTGTACCCTGTATATGAATATCTCTGGTTATTGTGCAATAATAAACTTCAGAATTGTGAATCTGTTATGTCTCACCTGGTAGGATGGATCGTTGAAGCCCACCATCCAGATGAGTGGTTTGTTTACAGGACTGGTGAACTTTGTGCAGCAAAGAGATCTAGATGGAGCAATAAAATCTAAAATCAGATGACGCTCTCTCTCTATTCACCGTTAAGATTGAGGGCGGCGCCGGCCCTGACTTACTGCCACATAGCGGCTGCCTGGGGGCCCCTGTGGG
>JARQOD010008553.1:0-35125 GCA_033576555.1 Oophaga sylvatica
TCGCAAAGGAACCCGGAGGCCTCGTGGAATGCGTTGGACGCGTAAGTATTCGAGCACATCTTAAACAAATGCTCTCTTGATTTAATAACACTGACAGTTGAATTTCTACAGAGAGCTATTATTTCCAGTTCTGAACGTGTAAAAACGATCGAATCCCAACTGGCAGCAACAAGTACTCCAGAGGAACTCGGTATACTTAAATCAGAGATACAGGAACGCATCAATCAACATAAACGCGACATTGAGACGAGGAAACGTAATAAATTCGCCAGAGACGCAGAGGACTACCGCTCAAATCAAGTTTACAGATGGCACACCAACCTC
This sequence comes from Oophaga sylvatica, assembly GCA_033576555.1. NCBI lineage: Eukaryota > Metazoa > Chordata > Amphibia > Anura > Dendrobatidae > Oophaga > Oophaga sylvatica. The sequence goes on from JARQOD010008553.1 coordinate 325, forward strand.
AAGCGCAGCGGTCCGAATTTTGGCCAACATACATCCACCGACTACTCAACCTCTGGATCAGACCAGGAACATGGTCCTACATCGTCCACCACATCTCTTCCTTTTTTAGGACAACGTCGGGGAAGGGACTACAGAAGAAGACCAGAAGGGGGCAGAAGAAGAGAACAGGAACAAGGTCGGATCACCCGCTCGAAGGTACGGACAATCTGGTAATAAACATATCCTCCAGAACTCTTAACCAGATTGAACACAGGGTATTACAGAAAGGTCTCTCTTTCTGTCCATCCTACCACTGTCGGACGTTTGATCTTGATATGGATTTACAAAAATTCTTTCGTCGTATCAGACTCAAAGCATATTATGCTTCTAGACCTGATACTTCTGAGCCACCAACAACATCTAATCCTAAACTTTTATCTGCGCTTAGCTTAGGCTTACGCAGTAAAAGTTTCTTTCGTCCACCTCAGAATTCACATGCTGTTGAAACGTTTATTAATTTTGTGTATAACTCTTTTCAATCTTTACGCTGTGATATTGATAAAGGTAAACTGTTTTATCCATCGAATTTCACTGTTGAGGAACGCACGGCTTTTAAATGTTTACAGGATGATGATTCTATTATACTGAATCCAGCCGACAAGGGAGGTGCCCTAGTTGTAATGGACAAATCCATGTACCTTGAAGAGGTTCAACGCCAACTAGGTGACAGATCCATCTACCAGCCTCTTTCTAAAAACCCAACACCTGATATTGGCCAGAGGATCAGGATGATTCTCCAAAAATACTCTAATCTGGGAGTATTAGATCCTAAAACTTGCGAATTCCTCACTAATACGAATCCCCGCACGCCAGTATTCTACACTCTCCCGAAAGTCCACAAAAATCTTGAAAAACCCCCAGGGAGGCCAATTGTAGCATCTACTAATTCTATCTTGTCTCCTCTAGCAATATTCTTGGAGAAAATTCTTACTCCCCACATTAAGCAAACAAGGTCTTACATCTTGGACACAGGAGCATTTCTTAAACTAATCAAGGAACTCCAATTGATTCCCCCAAATTCGTTACTGGTTACACTGGATGTAAAAGACCTGTATACCTCTATCCCCATAACGAGGGCATTCAGTCAGTAACTCGGCTGTTATTATCTACCACTATGGATAGTGACCAGGTTGATTTGTGTGTTGACTTATTGAAAATTATTCTTACTTCCAATTTCTTCCACTTCCAGGATGATTTTTACCTCCAAACGCGTGGGACCGCTATGGGGTCTAACGCAGCACCTCCATATGCAAATGCATACATGGCCGACTTTGAGGAGAGCATCATATATCTACATCCTTTATTCCGCGACCATGTCATTACATGGAAGCGCTATATTGATGATGTCTTCTGTATCTGGTCAGGCCCAGTAGAACACTTACAGAGATTTTTTGAACTGCTAAACTCATCCTGGCCAGGGATACAATTCACCATGAATCATGATCTCTGGCATATTAACTTTCTTGACACCTTGGTCATGAAAGACCCTGAAGGTAAACTCTCAACTGATCTTTTCATTAAGGACACAGATAAAAACAGTTTACTACATTACCAGAGTCTCCACCCACCTGCTACTAAAAAAGCCATTCCCAAATCTCAGTTTCAGAGGGTGAAACGTATCGTCTCTGATGAGGTTGTACAACGCCAACGCCTCTCAGAAATGACACACAAATTTAAGGCCAGAGGGTATCCTGTCTCTATCCTTGAAAAATCTATGGAACCTGACACAAGACCGATCAAGAAAGTTGACACACGTATCCCATTTGTACACACGTATCATCCGATCACCAATATTCTTCATAGAGCCATACGTAAAAACTGGCACCTCCTTTCAAAGGCATACCCAGAGGTCATTGAATTCAAAGAGCCATTTTTACCATGTTACAAACGCCCACCAAATTTACGTGACTCACTGGTCCAAGCAGATTTTGGATCTAAATCACCCTCAGTGACACAGCGGTTTCTACAAAAACCTAAATGTGGGACTTTTCCATGCTTAAGGTGTGTACAGTGCAATAGTATCATTAAAGGGGACAAAATTTTCCACCCCCATTCCGGTAAGGAATTTAAAATTCGGAATTATTTTACATGCAACTCTACTTATGTAGTATATGTTATCAAGTGCCCTTGTGGCCTAGCATATGTTGGGGAGACCTCACAGACCATACGGGACCGAATATCGAAGCACAAATCTACAGTACGGTGTAAGAACCTCCTTCTTCCTATCCCTTACCATTTTGTTAATGCCGGTCATAATGTGTCCCAGTTAAGGTTCCAAATCATTGAGCAAATTCCACCCTCTCGGAGAGGAGGCAATAGGATCCAGCTTCTAAAAAAACGTGAAGCCTATTGGATACACACATTAGATACTATGCATCCGAGAGGCCTCAATAGGGAATATGAATTATCTGCTTTTTTATAGCATGTTCAAGTGCTTAGAGAGAAATTTACATTGTCATTGAGATGTAACATATGTACCTAGTGCAGTGATGTTAATATATGTTCACTTCTCCAGCATATTAACACTTTCTCCTTTTCCCTTAGAGCCGTCTATATTAGAATGGTTGGACCACTTATCACAAGTCACCACGTCACTCATTTCTGGGAGTCTCACTGTGACCATTATACTTCACGGCAAAATAATGATTCACTTCACTATGTATGTTTCTTTGCCTTTGTCTATAAAATAAATGGCTTCTGAGCACTTCTCTAATCATTTTCTCCTGTTTTCTTCCCCTTCTCCCTCCCTGCCTTCACTATTTAGTGTCTCAGAGTTACCATGGCAACACAGCGCTGTATATAGTAGCGCTATACATATAAGCGATCCAAAGCCTTTTTTTTTTTTTTTTTTTTTTTTTATGTTGCCCATCTCTGCTCAGTCACTTCCTGGTTGTGCTTCTTGACTGACAGCAGTGCTCTTAGTCCCACCTCTGCTCCATATAAAGGAATCCTCTGAGCCATTACCTCACTTCCGCCCCACATACTCATGGAAATCAAATCAGCAGGCTCAGACAGCGTCCTGGCAGAGGTAATATAGTGGTTTTGACACTACAAGGGATTTCTTTTGATAACTCTTACCTACAATGGTTTTTATGCCCCTGAATTTTTATGCCCCTGATTTTGTTTTTTGCTAATGACAGCTCCAGTCTACATAGCGGTGGATACCGCAAGCTTAGTCACTGGATATTTCTACTGAGGTAATATATATATATATATATATATATATAAGACCGGATACCATTTGTTTAGGAGCACAAGATATTCCTTATTTACTCAAATTTGCTCATTTTCTTCAATCTCCTCAGCATTCTTATAAGCTACGTTTGTCTTTAAGTAAGTACTACTTGATTAGTCACATTAGACTCACAGCTGTGGCATAATATGCTCACCATGTTATACTCTTATCCAGGCAGCACACTTTCCTTGGGGCACGCACCTCTCCCCTTTTTAGGAGACAATCTTCTATATAAAAATAAGGTATGGCACTATTACCCATTCATTCTTCTTGGATACTATTTTGACTGTCTTGGTATACTCAGAGCTGACCCACCGTTTTTTCTATTGTCCGTCCTGTGACCCGTGTCTCACTTTTTTGTATATACTTTATTTATCGCAATGTTTCTTATTTTGTTTGTACATATTCTTATGCGTTTATATTGTGATTACAGTAGTCACTGATGAAGGTCTTTTCTGACCGAAACGTTTGGAGATACTACTAATAAACCTTTTAAGTTGAGTGCTTAAGCCTTTTTTCATTATTAGTTCCATTTCTTGTTGGCATGTGCATATATGCGTTTATATTTGCAGGGTCTTTATTTTTATTCTTGAAGTTAGGAAACATGTGTATCTTCGTACCGTGTTAGCCAGTAGATAGACAAATATTTAGACTTGAGAGTCCGCAGTGGTTGATACCTTTTAATGGATAACTGAAAAGATGGTAACAAATTGCAAGCTTTCGAGGCTACTCACGTCTCTTCATCAGGCAAAGACTAAAACAAAAAATGAAGCATCACATATTTCTATACACAACAGGACACAGGAATAGTGCAATAGGTAAGACAAGTAAGTCACGTGTAGCAGAACTGTCATTATGACAGAGGGATGAACATAAATATTGGAACAGTTCCTAGATAAGGATAGAAAGTTTTATTGCCCTCTGATTGGGGTCTGGTTTTCTGTTTTCATGCCCCTGGAAGGGCAGAGACGCAGATTCCTTAATTGATATAGAATGACATAAATCCGTGTGATCTATTCATTCCATCACTAAGAGTGTCAAAGGTCATGATGAGCTTATATTCTGAAACCTTTGTATCTTTCTCATATTTGAAGTTATATTTTAATACCAGTAATTCCATATCCATCATGCTATGACCGGGCATACAAAAGTGTTTTGCCACAGGTAAATCCATTATTTTTTCTCTTATTGTGTGGCGCTGATAATTCATCCTTGTTCTCATTTTTTGGCCGGTCTCCCCTCACTTGTCCCTCCCTCACTTGTCTTACCTATTCCTGTGTCCTGTTGTGTGATAGAAATATGTGATTCTTCATTTTTTGTTTTAGTCTTAGCCTGATGAAGAGACCTGAGTAGTCTCGAAAGCTTGGAATTTGTTACCATCTTTTCAGTTAGCCATTAAACGGTATCAACCACTGAGGACTCTCAAGTCTAAATATTTTTCTATTCTTGGACTTGAAATTCATCATTTTATTGTACTAGTAAAACTTCATTTATTCTTGTTTGAAGTACATACATTTGCAATGGCCACGTAACAAGGCAGTAACTCAATATTTTATGCCTACACCCTCCTTGACCCTGGGCTTCAACACCGCCAGTTGCTGCTCAGAAGTGTTAGATGCACAGATGAAAACAATCGCTGATGTGTTTGTGGGGTTCAGTAACGCCTGCTGTTCCCCTGCTGTGTGTCTGGCAAAAATTACTGCTGCTAAACAACTTCACTTCAAACATCTATCAAGGCTCGCTACCTCTGACCGGTCAACGCATGCGCTCGAATTAGATGCACAATAAACAATCGTGATGTGTTTGTGGTCTAACACTGCGTCTGTGTGTCTGCAAATTATGCGCTAACACCTTCACTTCAACATCTCATACAGGCCTCTGCCTACACTCCTGACCTGGCTCACGCATCTGCAGAAGTGTTAGATGCACAGATGAAAACAATCGCTGATGTGTTTGTGGGGTTCAGTAACGCCTGCTGTTCCCCTGCTGTGTGTCTGGCAAAAATTACTGCTGCTAACTACAACTTCAACTTCAAACATCTCATACAAGGCCTCTGCCTACACCCTCCTTGACCCTGGGCTTCAACACCGCCAGTTGCTGCTCAGAAGTGTTAGATGCACAGATGAAAACAATCGCTGATGTGTTTGTGGGGTTCAGAACGCCTGCTGTTCCCCTGCTGTGTGTCTGGCAAAAATTACTGCTAGCTACCTACACATGGTGAAAAAAGCATGACATGTCAAAGTGTCTAGTGCTACACATAGATATGAGGCTACACCCTGATTTCTAAGCTGTAAACATTTGAAATGTCAGCTTTAAAACCATAAAATGATTAGTCTTTGTCACAAATCTGTAACAAAATAATTGTGACATATTATTTCAGATATGCACATGTCGAAAACAAATGCTAACACAAAAGCCTACTTATGCTATAGGATACTGATGGTCAACCTTGTCACTCCATAGCTTAGACAAATCCAACTCACATCATGACTCAAATGCTGCAATGTTGGAAGTGTATAATGTGGGTTGAACTTTGACAACAGCTGCAGTGCGAAGGTTAGACTTCAGTGTTCTTGGCTTTTAAATAAAAGCATACAAGTAAATATAATAATCCAATGTTGATTAAGGGACGTGATGTACACCTGTAATATTGTGCAAACAATGCATGTAGGAATAGTCCTCTTCAACATTAATTATATTTGTGTCATTTTAAAAAATACATATTTAATTAGAATTAACAGCCCATATCATAAAGGTCCTTCATGTAAACATGATAATCGCTAACAAAAATAATGCATTACCTTGTTAAAGTCAATAGTGCATAGTCACAATACCAAAATATATACCTGTAAGTGGTGCTGAAAGAACGACAACTGATAGAATAGGTGAATGATATCTATTTATCAGACTGAATAGCGACACCTGTACAATGTCGATATAATACTGTACCTTAACAAAACAGCTGTGTCACACCTCACACTCGTTTTTCTTGTAGCTTGTTATGTAATAGGGCACATGCGTGTATGTTTCATCACAGGTGCATGTTTACTGAGTAAAGCAGTCATGACAACGCCTTTGTGTTGTCGGTACGCTTGCGATGATGAACGATGCGCACCGTGAATGTTAGTCTGCGTCATAAGACGCACAGACGCTCCAATACCCAACTCATCACAGCAGGAAGCCAGTCTGTGCGTCCAAACAAAGGCGCAACCATACATGCACGTAACCTTTTATAAAGCTATATAAAAAAAAGGATGTAGTAGTAACGCACACTTTATTGAGGTACAGTATTACATCGCCATTCAACATCTGTGGCTATGCAGTCTCATCTATATATACCTTATCTATCCGTTGTCATGCTTGCAAGTCCACAGTCAGGCATAAATAGGTGTTTTGACTATGCACTATGCACTTTTTAAAGTTTTTGTTTGTTAATATAAATGATTGGCACATATTATCAGTATTACATGATGGAAATTTTAGATATTTTTAAAAACTTTTTAGTGATATTATTCACCAAATGTAAACTTTTATGAAAGTCAAAGATAACTTGTAATGCTGATTATTGTTTTAAGTCAGCCATTCATTGTCTACACAATAGAAATGGTGTACATACTGTTACTTAGCCATCATTAATGGATTCTGATATGTACTTGTATGCTTTTATTTTAAACCGTATAGCAGATTATTTAAGCTATTTTAATTGTGGTTTGCATTGCTTTTCAACATGTTAATGTATGCGTTTATGTTTGTAAATTATTAATTTACATATATTTTTTTAAGTAAAATCATCATCTTATGGTACTAAAGGTTATATTTCTCTTGTTTGGATTATAGACATTTTTAATTGACACATAACAAGGAAAATACTTGATCTAGTATTTAAACATCCTCCTTGACCCTGGGCTCCAACACCGCCAGTTGTTGCTCGGAAGTGCTGTTAGCACAGTGAACACTTGCTCCTGTGTTATTGGGGTTCAGTAATGTCAGCTGTTCCCCTGCTGTGTGTACGGCAAACAGTCCTGCTGCCTCCACCCTGTTGTCTTCTCATGCCTGGGCTACAACACCGCCAGTTGTTGCTCGGAAGTGCTGTTAGCACAGTGAACACTTGCTCCTGTGTTACTGGGGTTCAGTAATGTCAGCTGTTCCCCTGCTGTGTGTACGGCAAACAGTCCTGCTGCCTCCACCTGTTGTCTTCTCATGCCTGGGCTACAACACCGCCAGTTGTTGCTCGGAAGTGCTGTTAGCACAGTGAACACTTGCTCCTGTGTTACTGGGGTTCAGTAATGTCAGCTTTTCCCCTGCTGTGTGTACGGCAAACAGTCCTGCTGCCTCCACCCTGTTGTCTTCTCATGCCTGGGCTACAACACCGCCAGTTGTTGCTCGGAAGTGCTGTTAGCACAGTGAACACTTGCTCCTGTGTTATTGGGGTTCAGTAATGTCAGCTGTTCCCCTGCTGTATGTACGGCAAACAGTCCTGCTGCCTCCACCCTGTTGTCTTCTCATGCCTGGGCTACAACACCGCCAGTTGTTGCTCGGAAGTGCTGTTAGCACAGTGAACACTTGCTCCTGTGTTACTGGGGTTCAGTAATGTCAGCTGTTCCCCTGCTGTGTGTACGGCAAACAGTCCTGCTGCCTCCACCCTGTTGTCTTCTCATGCCTGGGCTACAACACCGCCAGTTGTTGCTCGGAAGTGCTGTTAGCACAGTGAACACTTGCTCCTGTGTTATTGGGGTTCAGTAATGTCAGCTGTTCCCCTGCTGTGTGTACGGCAAACAGTCCTGCTGCCTCCACCCTGTTGTCTTCTCATGCCTGGGCTACAACACCGCCAGTTGTTGCTCGGAAGTGCTGTTAGCACAGTGAACACTTGCTCCTGTGTTATTGGGGTTCAGTAATGTCAGCTGTTCCCCTGCTGTGTGTACGGCAAACAGTCCTGCTGCCTCCACCCTGTTGTCTTCTCATGCCTGGGCTACAACACCGCCAGTTGTTGCTCGGAAGTGCTGTTAGCACAGTGAACACTTGCTCCTGTGTTACTGGGGTTCAGTAATGTCAGCTGTTCCCCTGCTGTGTGTACGGCAAACAGTCCTGCTGCCTCCACCCTGTTGTATTCTCATGCCTGGGCTACAACACCGCCAGTTGTTGCTCGGAAGTGCTGTTAGCACAGTGAACACTTGCTCCTGTGTTACTGGGGTTCAGTAATGTCAGCTGTTCCCCTGCTGTGTGTACGGCAAACAGTCCTGCTGCCTCCACCCTGTTGTCTTCTCATGCCTGGGCTACAACACCGCCAGTTGTTGCTCGGAAGTGCTGTTAGCACAGTGAACACTTGCTCCTGTGTTATTGGGGTTCAGTAATGTCAGCTGTTCCCCTGCTGTGTGTACGGCAAACAGTCCTGCTGCCTCCACCCTGTTGTCTTCTCATGCCTGGGCTACAACACCCCCAGTTGTTGCTCGGAAGTGCTGTTAGCACGGTGAACACTTGCTCCTGTGTTATTGGGGTTCAGTAATGTCAGCTGTTCCCCTGCTGTGTGTACGGCAAACAGTCCTGCTGCCTCCACCCTGTTGTCTTCTCATGCCTGGGCTACAACACCGCCAGTTGTTGCTCGGAAGTGCTGTTAGCACAGTGAACACTTGCTCCTGTGTTACTGGGGTTCAGTAATGTCAGCTGTTCCCCTGCTGTGTGTACGGCAAACAGTCCTGCTGCCTCCACCCTGTTGTCTTCTCATGCCTGGGCTACAACACCGCCAGTTGTTGCTCGGAAGTGCTGTTAGCACAGTGAACACTTGCTCCTGTGTTACTGGGTTCAGTAATGGCAGCTGTTCCCCTGCTGTGTGCACGGCAAACAGTCCTGCTGCCTCCACCCTGTTGTCTTCTTATGCCTGGGCTACAACACCGCCAGTTGTTTCTCTGAAGTGCTGTTAGCACAGTGAACACTTGCTCCTGTGTTATTGGGGTTCAGTAATGTCAGCTGTTCCCCTGCTGTGTGTATGGCAAACAGTCCTGCTGCCTCCACCCTGTTGTCTTCTCATGCCTGGGCTACAACACCGCCAGTTGTTGCTCGGAAGTGCTGTTAGCACAGTGAACACTTGCTCCTGTGTTATTGGGGTTCAGTAATGTCAGCTGTTCCCCTGCTGTGTGTACGGCAAACAGTCCTGCTGCCTCCACCCTGTTGTCTTCTCATGCCTGGGCTACAACACCGCCAGTTGTTGCTCGGAAGTGCTGTTAGCACAGTGAACACTTGCTCCTGTGTTATTGGGGTTCAGTAATGTCAGCTGTTCCCCTGCTGTGTGTACGGCAAACAGTCCTGCTGCCTCCACCCTGTTGTCTTCTCATGCCTGGGCTACAACACCGCCAGTTGTTTTTGGAAGTGCTGTTAGCACAGTGAACACTTGCTCCTGTGTTACTGGGGTTCAGTAATGTCAGCTGTTCCCCTGCTGTGTGTACGGCAAACAGTCCTGCTGCCTCCACCCTGTTGTCTTCTCATGCCTGGGCTACAACACGCCAGTTGTTGCTCGGAAGTGCTGTTAGCACAGTGAACACTTGCTCCTGTGTTATTGGGGTTCAGTAATGTCAGCTGTTCCCCTGCTGTGTGTACGGCAAACAGTCCTGCTGCCTCCACCCTGTTGTCTTCTCATGCCTGGGCTACAACACTGCCAGTTGTTGCTCGGAAGTGCTGTTAGCACAGTGAACACTTGCTCCTGTGTTACTGGGGTTCAGTAATGGGCAGCTGTTCCCCTGCTGTGTGTACGGCAAACAGTCCTGCTGCCTCCACCCTGTTGTCTTCTCATGCCTGGGCTACAACACCGCCAGTTGTTGCTCGAAGTGCTGTTAGCACAGTGAACACTTGCTCCTGTGTTACTGGGGTTCAGTAATGCAGCTGTTCCCCTGCTGTGTGCACAGCAAACAGTCCTGCTGCCTCCACCCTGTTGTCTTCTATGCCTGGGCTACAACACCGCCAGTTGTTTCTCTGAAGTGCTGTTAGCACAGTGAACACTTGCTCCTGTGTTATGGGTTCAGTAATGTCAGCTGTTCCCCTGCTGTGTGTACGGCAAACAGTCCTGCTGCCTCCACCCTGTTGTCTTCTCATGCCTGGGCTACAACACCGCCAGTTGTTGCTCGAAGTGCTGTTAGCACAGTGAACACTTGCTCCTGTGTTACTGGGGTTCAGTAATGTCAGCTGTTCCCCTGCTGTGTGTACGGCAAACAGTCCTGCTGCCTCCACCCTGTTGTCTTCTCATGCCTGGGCTACAACACCGCCAGTTGTTGCTCGGAAGTGCTGTTAGCACAGTGAACACTTGCTCCTGTGTTATTGGGGTTCAGTAATGTCAGCTGTTCCCCTGCTGTGTGTACGGCAAACAGTCCTGCTGCCTCCACCCTGTTGTCTTCTCATGCCTGGGCTACAACACTGCCAGTTGTTGCTCGGAAGTGCTGTTAGCACAGTGAACACTTGCTCCTGTGTTACTGGGGTTCAGTAATGTCAGCTGTTCGCCTGCTGTGTGTACGGCAAACAGTCCTGCTGCCTCCACCCTGTTGTCTTCTCATGCCTGGGCTACAACACCGCCAGTTGTTGCTCGGAAGTGCTGTTAGCACAGTGAACACTTGCTCCTGTGTTACTGGGGTTCAGTAATGTCAGCTGTTCCCCTGCTGTGTGAACGGCAAACAGTCCTGCTGCCTCCACCCTGTTGTCTTCTCATGCCTGGGCTACAACACCGCCAGTTGTTGCTCGGAAGTGCTTTAGCACAGTGAACACTTGCTCCTGTGTTATTGGGTTCAGTATGTCAGCTGTTCCCTGCTGTGTGAACGGCAAAAAGTCCTGCTGCCTCCACCCTGTTTCTTCTCATCCCTGGGCTCAACACCGACATTGTTGCTGTGGAGTGTCATTGGCACGGGTACTCATCTACGCAGACTGGATTACAGCACCGCCATCTTGTTTCTGTCCGTAAAACGTCACTTAGCCTCCAATAATTGTCCTGTCGTGTTGCAGTCGGGTTAGCCGACTCTATGGTGGCCTGGAGTTTAGGTGCTTTCCTATGTGTGCTGCGGATATGCAAATAAAGGCTGTTTCCGTTGTGACATTAGGACAATCACCCACTGTAGTACTGTGGATTCGGTAACTGCGGCCGGCTCTCGCGCCCTGTTCAACACTTAAATATTCCCTTTGGGTACCTTCTGCTACCCGTCCGGGTTCCAGTACCGTCAGCTGGTTCTCCGCAGTGCCTTTGGCCTAGGTGCCTCCATCTCGGTATCCGAGTTCCAGCAACGTCTGCTGGTCCTTGGTAGTGCTTTGGAGCACAGGTACCTCCTGCTTAGTAACCGTGTCCCAGTAACGTCAGCTGGTCCTCGGTTGTGCCATTGGCTCTTTTCCTTCTGCTGCCCCTCCGGGTTCCAGCACAGTCAGCTGGTCCTCGTCACTTGCATTGGCTCTTGTACCTTCTGCTACCCGTCCGGGTTCCAGTACCGTCAGCTGGTTCTCCGCAGTGCCTTTGGCCTAGGTGCCTCCATCTCGGTATCCGAGTTCCAGCAACGTCTGCTGGTCCTTGGTAGTGCTTTGGAGCACAGGTACCTCCTGCTTAGTAACCGTGTCCCAGTAACGTCAGCTGGTCCTCGGTTGTGCCATTGGCTCTTTTCCTTCTGCTGCCCCTCCGGGTTCCAGCACAGTCAGCTGGTCCTCGTTACTTGCATTGGCTCTTGTACCTTGTGCTACATTTACAAATTGAAGATTTTTTCAATTTTTTTTGGGAAATCACTCTGGATCTCCAACAATGAAGACGACGACCCTGATGACCACCCCGAAGAAGATGACCACCACAAGGACGACGAGCATCAAGCCAACCAGCCTAAACACCATCACAAAGAAGAAATAAAAGATTACCAAACAGGACTAAGAAGGTTAAGACAAACTACAAGATACAGAACAAGAGACTTAAGAACAATAAGCAGAAGATCAAAAAGCAGAAGAACATGAAGTATAAGACCAAAATGAAGAGCAAAATATATGCTCTAAATTATAAGCAGAAGAAGACTAAGCAGTGTATGGGGGTGAGTCCGTTCCTCCTCGTGGTGCCCCTGGAAAATGCCTGCTGCTGCAGGCTAAACTGAACACGACAAATACTGTTGTAATTTAAATCTTTTGTGACAGCAAGAACGGAAGGATGAAAAATTCATACTTTGACAGATTACAAGTACAGGAATCTCTGTCCAAAATAAGAATATGATGAAGAAGATGAAGTAGAATATGAATAAGAATAATAGTTTAATAAGAAGAATATGAGTAATGTTAACAAAAAGATGAATAGCAAGAAGTTTAAGAAGAAGATAAAGAAGGTGAAGATGAAGAATAATTTGATGAAAAAGATGATGCTGCTGAAGATTATGAAGGAGAAAGTGTGTCAAAAGTTAAAAAGGTGAAGAGCATGGAAGTTGTGAAATATACATATTTGCCAAAATAGAAAAAACGTTAACAACATTGTCAATTTCTTCGTCAATCCGAACATCTTTAAAAAAAAAAATATTTATGCTATTCCATTTGATTGGGTTAAACATCTATGCCTTTAATGTCTCCTCAAACTTCCCCAATACATTCTACATTACTCTTTGTTGTTTTCCTTCATGTACAATTAACCAACAAGGCAAGAATGGGGTTTTTTTAATTCCGATATTTTGTTCCCATAGACTTACATTGGATTTCCGGTATCGGTATCGGGTATCGCCGATATTTTTTGGGTATCGGCGATACCATTCCGATTCCGATACTTTTGGATATCGGAAAGTATCGCTCAACACTACTCATCACTAGTCCTGATATCAATCCAAAATCTTTGGAGATAGCTGAACTCTGCTATTAGGAGAAAGAACCCAGCAAACCTTCAAGAGCTGAGAGAACTGCAGTGGAAAAATAGAAAAAACCACCAGGAAACAAGAGGAAGAAACACACAGATGACTATGAAAATATTTGGTGGCTGTCACTGTTGTGAAAGTTTATACAACCAGGTATTAGGGTAAAGATTTTAATTGTCACAATGTCATATGCTATGTGTAAAAGATGACACCAGAAAGATCATGCAGAATCACTCCGCTGCCACCACTTATGAATGATGACTCCAGAGAGATCACACAGAATCTCTTTGCTGCACTCACACATCATCGCACCACCTCCTCCATGCTTCACGGTGGGAACCAGGCATGTAGAGTCCATCAGTTCACCTTTTCTTCATGCAAAGCAGTAATCAAAGCAAAAGGTGGCTACTTTGAAGAACCTAGAATATAAGACATATTTTCAGTTGTTTCACACTTTTTTGTTAAGTGTAATGTATAATTCCACATGTGTTACTTCATAGTTTTGATGTCTTCAGTGTGATTCTACAATTTTCATAGTCATGAAAATACAGAAAAATCATTGAATGAGAAGGTGTGTCCAAAATGTATATACAGGGGCTGGGCTGGGCCTGGTGATGTATACAGGGGCTGGGCTGGGGCTGATGTATATACAGTGGCTGGCCTGGTGGTGATTTATATACAGGTGCTGGGCTGGTGGTGATGCATATACAGGTGCTGGGCTGGGGCTGATGTATATACAGGTGCTGGTCTGGGCCTGGTGATGTATACAGGGGCTGGGCTGGGGCTGATGTATATACAGTGGCTGGCCTGGTGGTGATTTATATACAGGTGCTGGGCTGGTGGTGATGCATATACAGGTGCTGGGCTGGGGCTGATGTATATACAGGTGCTGGTCTGGGCCTGGTGATGTATACAGGGGCTGGGCTGGTGCTGATGTATATACAGTGGCTGGCCTGGTGGTGATATATATATAGGTGCTGGGCTGGTGGTGATGCATATACAGGGGCTGGACTGGGGCTGATGTATATACAGGTCCTGGGCTGGGGCTGGTGTCGGTGATGTATACAGGGGCTGGCCTGGTGGTGATGTATATACAGGTGCTGGGCTTGGGCTGATGTATATACAGGTGCTGGGCTGGTGATGTATATACAGGTCCGACCGTCCTACCGTCCTGGGCTGGGGCTGGTGACGTATACAGAGACTGGCTTGGTGGTGATGTATACACAGGGGCTGGCCTGATGGTGATGTATATACAGGGGCTTGGCTGGGGCTGATGTATATATAATGGATCCTTACATGGATCTTTTCTTGTTTCATTATGGACCGTTCTCGGCCCTTTTTAACTGTTTTTAATTGTACCCTGTTTTTCAGTGTGTTTTTTTGTATCAATAAAATTTGATTATATTCTCATATATCCTTTATCATTATTATTCTTGAGGTTGATCGTGACTTTATACACACTGCCTTTCTCTTTTGTTTCATATGGCTGGGGCTGATGTATACACAGGTGCTGGTCTGGGGCACATTATTAAAAGAAGGAGACAATGATGGGGTATATTACTACAAGAAGGGGACAATGATGGGACATATTTCAGGGTGGAATCTGCTTGCATTCCATGCTTAAATCTATCTATCTATCTGAAAAGAAGAAAATTAGAGCAGCACAAAGAAAGAGTCCGGGTGCAGAGCCCCCCAGGCAAATACCAAACATCAATTATAGAAATCCAGACAAATTGGAGGCAGTACACCGTTTGTAGTGAAAAAAAAGCTATTTAATAAGGCCAAAAGGCATTGTTTTGGTCCAAACAACAGGAACCTTTCTCAAGGCTTGAGAATGGTTCCTGTTGTTTGGACCGAAATGTCGCCTTTTGACCTTATTAAATAGCTTTTTTTTAACTACAAAGTGTCAGTGTGTGATAAGCACGCATGAGCTTGAAGCCCCCCTGCTGAACAGAAGAGAAGACTGCTAAGGTAAGCTTAAAATCAATGAATTGTTTACATAATAGGATTGATCATGGTGGTATTTCTCCTTGTATGTGATATTATTGGTCTTGGTATAGGGATTGTGTATGGCGGTCATTTGTTCACTTTTTTTCATTTTATTCACATTTTTCGTTCCAAAATTTTACAACCTGAATGACCATGGCTTGCCCCCCCCCTCCCTAATTTTGATCCTGGGTACACCCATGACTGGGGACACGTAAGGTCAGCTTGGCACAGTTTTACAAACACACCCCCTGTCCAAATAGGTCCAGGGAGGCACAGGGAGTGAGGGCAGTAGCGTAGCTACTGGGGGGCAGAGGTGGCCGTTGCCCCGGGCCCATTGACATGCAGGGGCCCACTGGGAGACATGGCCAGTATGTGAGGTGTCAGGGAGAGACACGATGCCGCTCCCCTGTCTGGCAGACTCTGCACAGTGGCAGGCTGTCTCACTTTGAGACTACAGACCGCAAAATCATGATGGGGTGCACCTGCCATCATGAGACCCCAAGACCACTAGTGCGATCAGGCGGTCATGTGACTACGTTTGCTATTTGCACGTGTCGACTAGATAAGTTTGACTTCTCTCAATAGAAGATAATTGGGAGACGCCGAAAGAGTCATCACACGACCCCCTGCTCACCTGAGCGATGCTGGGGCCATTACTACTGTACATAGGGGGACTCAGTTAAATATTAAGGGGCACTTAAGAAGCATTATTATTTATAGGGGCACCAGTAGGGTAGTTACTGGTTGGGAGACGGTGCTGAGCCGGCTGTCAGTCAGTGCCGAGGTGCTCTTACAGCCACCACTTTCTATACACAGAGCGGAGACTGAAATCGTGCCAGCGCAACCATTATGACTGGAAGAGCATGGCTGCCGGGGGAATAAAGTTACTTTCCTCCCGGCAGAGAGGGTCTCAGTGCGGGCGCCGCACGTTGTCAGAACGCTATTAACTATTATACTGTGTATTGGAGGAGCAGTGGGGACATCATTATATGTATAGGGGAACTCTGGGGGACATCATACTGTATGTACAGGAGCTGTGGGATAATCATACTGTGTATCGGAGAGCTGTGGGATAATCATACTGTGTATCGGAGAGCTGTGGGATCATCATACAGTGTATAGGGGAGCTGTGGGATCATCATACTGTATGTACGGGAGCTGCGGGCCCATCATACTGTATGTACAGGAGCTGTGGGCTCATCATACTGTGTATAGGAGAGCTGTGGGATCATCATACTGTGTATAGGAGAGCTGTGGGATCATCATACGGTGTATAGGAGAGCTGTGGGATCATCATACGGTTTATAGGGGAGCTGTGGGATCATCATACTGTGTATAGGGGAGCTGTGGGATCATCATTCGCTGAATAGGGGAGCTTTGGGCCCAGCATACTGCATATAGAGGAATTCTACATGGGAAACTCAGGGGACATTATTAAATGTTAAGTGGGCACTTAAACATTATTGTTATAGGGGCACTCAATACTGTGACCTTCAAAGTTGTACATGGAGTACTACTTTCTAGGGACAAAATGTGTAGGGCACATGCACAGGAAATTATTATTTTCTAGGTGGCAATTTTGCCATCTAGAGAGCACAAAGGAGGCATTATTACGATGTAAGGGGCACAGTGGTGGCATTACTATGTGGGGCAGTAAGAGTAGCGCTGTTTTTGTACCACACAGCAGGTGCAGTATTAGGGACACATACGGCAGCAGTGGCTCAGTATTGGGGTATCGGGTGCAGTAATGGGGACACATACGGCAGAGGCTCAGTATTGGGGTATCAGGTGCAGTAATAGGGGCACATTCGGCAGCAGCGGCTCAGTATTGGGGTATTAGGTGCAGTTATAGGAACACATACAGCGGCAGCAGCTCAGTATTGCGGTATCAGGTGCAGTAATAGGGGCACATACGGCGGCTCAGTATTTGGGTTATCAGCAGGATGAGGAGTTTGTGCAGGTTGGGAATACATTTGCACATGGAAACACGAGAAGCAATGGGATGAAACGGGAGAAGATGCAGATTAAATATTAGAAAACTTTTTTGGACAGTGAGGTGATCAATGAGCGGAACAGGCTGCCACGAGAGGTGGTGAGTTCTCCATTAATGGAAGTCTTCACACAGAGCCTGGACAGACATCTGTCTGAGGTGGTTTAGTGAATCCTGCATTGCTGCATTGAGCAGGGAGTTGGACACGATAACCCTGGAGGTCCCTTCCAACTCGAACATTCTAGGATTTCATGATTCTACATGGGGACTGTGCTGGAAGTGTGAGAAGTCAGATGTGTCTTTGCTGTAATCTCTGCAGATGAGTCCTGGCTGGAGAAGTCGACATGTCAGTCTGGGCCAGATGGAAAAGACGGGAAAAGTGAATGACTCCACCAGAAAGAACGTCCTCTGTAAGTCACTATCTATAACTGTGCAGTAATCTCTATATGTCCTGCAGGACTGGAATCTACCACTATGTGTCACCATATGGCGGTAATATCAGTGCTGGTCTTTGTATAGACTTTTATTTTCAATAAGAGTGGGGTCATCTCCTGAGGTTCCCCTATACCACCATAGTTATAATCATGATTACCTGGTTAGGGGCCACAGGCAGACACAGACAGAAAGAGGCCCTGTGCAATAACAATATATGATCCCTTTGCAGCCCAAGAGCTCCTAAAAATGCAAAATTGCACCTTTTTTGGAGGTAGAAATGGGCCCCCTTACCTCTTGCGCCCATGTGTGGCCGCACAGGTTGCACCAATGATATATCCTCCTGTTAGGGGCCCACTCAGATGTTTTGCCCCCTCTGAGCTGAACCTCTAGCTACGCCTCTGAGTGAGGGGATGTGGCCCACGCAGTCACTGATGTGGCACCACACTCATTCACAACACTGACAGGCTGAGAGGCCCCTTTCACTAGCACCAGAGAAACAGAGCGCTGCCAGCCTGGTAGGATTGCCTCCAAGTTCCTCGTTAGATATAAGCTCAGTCCGCTAACGGTATTATATTGGGCGAGAAAACCAGCCCCGGTAGCAAGGAAAATTAAACCAAGAAATAGAAGTGTGGATTTGTGGATCAAGATAAAAGAGCAGGCCCAAGATTAAATTATATATTTAATTCCCTTAAGGGCACACTAGCCAATACTCTATATAAACGATGGTTGCACAAATACAATGGTCAGATATGCAAATACAATAGTAGTAGGACAAAAGCTATAAGCAGAATATATGTCAATTACCTGGTGATGTTAGGTCATGGGTGAGTTGGGCCGAAAGGGGGCATGGGCTGCCAGCTGGCTCCTAGGTCCTTCAAAACACGTTACTCGACGTGGCCCCCATGTCGAAGTGGACCACATGCACAACAAAGAGCGAGAGAGACCACATGGCCTTACACTAGCCTTTATCCCCTTTGGGTTACTCCCATCCTGCTGAACCCAAATCTCCTCCCTTTACCTCTGCAGCTAAAAACTCCAAAACCTATGAAACCTAGAGTGGAGGTTCTGGCACCATCATATCCAGATGGGACCCTGCTACACATGGGGACCAAACAAACCTTTGTTACCTTGCTTCTACTAGATGTTCTATGCATCTCCATACCCTTGGGTGCTAGAACAGATCGAGACTCAGGCGGGTGTTCGCCATATTCTGAGGTTCTTAGAAATATACATAATGTATGGCTAGCAAACAACAAGAGAAAAAATGTGACCAAAGAGCCCAATATGAAGTATAAAACAGCTGATTTTATTTATTACATTTATAATAATAATCTTTATTTTTATATAGCGCTAACATATTCCGCAGCGCTTTACAGTTTGCACACACACATTTAGAACATGTAAACTGTTGTGAATAGGCTGGAAATGAGTTCTGAGCAGAAGCTCCCTCTGGTGGTTACAAACGGTACTGGACTGTCCAGTGAAGATTGTGAGGATTGGGAATCAGGTGTTACTGACTGGTCTTATATAAGGGAGTCACCTTCCCATCAGGGTTGCCAGTGATCAATTGTTCTGGTCTCAATCCTTGATTCCTGTTTCCTTGGTAGCCTGCTGTGTCGTGTCTGAATCTCCTGCTAACAGATAAGACATTTTCTTCTTTTTGTTTTTGTGCTTGATTTTTGCATTTTGTCCTGCACTTCTGTGGGGCCTTCAGGGTCCCCTCTGGGGGCTTTTGCCTCTCAGTTCAGTTCAGCCACTGTTGTTTGTACATTTGCTTTTTCCATTTTTTTCAGTGGCTGCTGTTTTGTTTTTGGTTACACCAGAGTACTAATTTAGGTGGTAGAGGTCGTGTGATCTCAGGTGTTTTTGAAATTAGTAGAGTTGGTGCTTTTCAGGGTTTTTTGGGATTGCAGTAAGTGCCCTTCCTATCCTTTTCTATTTAGTAAGTTTGGGCCCCAACGTTTGCTCATACTATTTTCTGTCTGTGTCAGTATTTCTTCTTGTCTAACCGCCATTACATGTTTGGGGGCTTTCTATGTTCTTTGGGGATCTGCTCCGGGGCAGATAGCTTTCCTCTTTCTATCTTTAGGTGTAGTTAGTTTCTTAGGCTGTGACGAGGCGTCTAGGACCAACGTAGGAACGCTCCACGGCTGCCTCTAGTTTTGGTGGTTAGTCAGGGTACTGCAATCTCATAGTTTCCAACTGCTCTGGTGTATTTCCTTTTTTGCCTGCTCTCCTCAGCTACCAAATCATAACAGTATCACCGGCCTAAACTGAAAATTATATGGTTCTCACAGAACGGAAAAATATTGTGAAAGAAAAACGTTGTCAGAGATGTCAGAGATTTTTTTTTTCTGTTTGTTGCATTTTTTTTTTTCCCTCTATCTCTGGGTGCTGAGGAGGATTTTTTTTTTTTCTCTCAATGGAGTTTGCACAGTTGTCTGGCCGTGTGGATCAGCTTGCCACTGAAGTTCGGAGTATTGCTACCTATCTTGCTAGGTTGCCTGTTGTGGAACCTAGGATTCCCATGCCAGATTTGTTTTTAGGGGATCGAGCTATTGTTTCTGAATTTCAAAAATAACTGTAAATTGTTTTTTGCCTTAAAATCTAAGTCCTCAGGGAACGCAGCGCAGCAGGTTCAACTTGTCATCTCTCTCCTGCGCGGCGACCCTCAGGATTGGGCTTTTTCCCTGACACCTGGGGATCCTGTTTTGAGTGATGTTGATGCTTTTTTCAGGCTTTGGGGTTATTGTACGATGAGCCTAATGTCACTGATCAAGCTGAAAAACCTTTGTTGGCATTAAGTCAGGGGCTTGAGGACGCTGAATTATACTGTCAGAGATTCCGTAGGTGGGCAGTCCTGACCAAATCGAATGACGACGCTTTGGCAGCTCTTTTTCGGAAGGGACTGTCAGATAATGTAAAGGATGTTATGGTGGGATTCCCTGTTCCCTCTGGTCTCAATGATTCTATGTCATTAGCGATTCAAATTGACAGACGTTTGCGTGAGCGGAAAGGTATGCGTGGAATAATGTTGCCTTGTGAACCTGCTTCTGAATCCATGCAGTGTGATAGAGTGGTTTCTGGGGCACAGCGTCATGAATTTCGAAAGCGCAATGGGTTATGTTTCTACTGTGGTGATGCCTCTCATTCTATTTCTGTTTGCCCTAAGCGGGGAAGACGTTTTGCTCGCTCAGTTGTCTTGGGTAGTGTTCAGACTAAGTTTTTGTTAACTG
Organism: Oophaga sylvatica; assembly: GCA_033576555.1. Taxonomy (NCBI): domain Eukaryota; kingdom Metazoa; phylum Chordata; class Amphibia; order Anura; family Dendrobatidae; genus Oophaga; species Oophaga sylvatica. Next base: position 21,082 of record JARQOD010008553.1, read on the forward strand.
TTACCCTGATATGCTCTCTGTCCTCATTTTCTGCTCAGGCTTTTGTTGATTCTGGAGCAGCTATTAACCTGATGGATTTTGATTTTGCTAAACGTTGTGGGTTTTCCTTGATACCCCTACGGAAGTCTATTCCCCTACTGGGGATCGATTCTACCCCTTTGGCTGAGAATAAACCTCAGTTCTCTACTCAGTTGATAATGAGGGTAGAACCTGATCATCAGGAGAGTTGCAAATTTTTGGTTCTGTATAATCTGCATGACATTATCGTACTGGGTTTCTTTTGGTTACAGTCTCATAATCCTGTTTTGGATTGGAAATCTGTGTCTGTTACCAGTTGGGGCTGTCAATGTGTTAATACCAACACTCCTGTTTTTTCTGCCTCCCCCCAGGCTCAGGATGTTCCTGACTTTTTGATTGATTTTTCTGATGTGTTTAGCGAAAGTAAATCTGCATCCTTACCTCCCCATAGGAGCTATGACTGCGCTATTGAATTAATGCCTGGTAGTAAATTCCCTAAAGGTCGCCTTTTTAACTTGTCTGTACCTGAACATGACGCTATGCGGTCTTATATCAAGGAGTCATTGGAGAAGGGTCATATCAGACCATCCTCTTCACCCTTAGGTGCCGGTTTTTTCTTTGTGGCCAAAAAGGATGGTTCATTAAGGCCGTGTATTGATTATCGTCTCTTGAACAATATTACTGTGAAATATCAATATCCGTTACCCTTGATCTCTGATCTGTTTTCCAGGGTGAAAAACGCTACTTGGTTTACCAAGCTTGACCTCAGGGGGGCATATAACCTTATTCGCATTAAGCACGGGGATGAATGGAAGACGGCATTTAATACCCCTGAAGGGCATTTTGAGTACCTTGTGATGCCCTTTGGGCTCACTAATGCTCCTTCTGTCTTCCAGTCCTTCATGAATGACATTTTCAGGGATTTTGTGGATAAATTTCTGATTGTTTATTTGGATGATATCTTGATTTTTTCCAATGACTGGGACTCTCATGTAAAACATGTTCGGACTGTGTTCCAGATTTTGAGAGAGAATGCTCTGTATGTGAAGGGATCAAAGTGTCTTTTTGGCGTTCAGAGGATCTCATTTCTGGGTTTCATTTTGTCTCCATCTGTTATTGAAATGGACCCGGTCAAAGTTCAGGCTATCTGTGATTGGGTCCAACCTACTTTTTTAAAGGCTCTTCAAAGATTCTTGGGTTTTGCCAATTTTTATCGTAAATTTATTGGTAATTTCTCTGTTATTGTTAAACCATTAACTGATTTCACCAAGAAGGGTTCTGATGTGGTGAATTGGCCTCCTGAGGCAGTCTCTGCATTTCAGGAACTTAAGCAGAGATTCACTTCTGCTCCTGTTCTACGGCAGCCTGATGTTTCTCTACCATTTCAGGTGGAGGTTGATGCCTCTGAAATTGGGGCAGGTGCCGTTTTGTCCCAAAGAGATCCAGAGACCTCTAAAAGTAACCCTTGTGCCTTTTTCTCTCGAAAATTTTCTCCCACTGAACGTAATTATGACGTGGGTAATCGAGAGTTATTAGCCATGAAGTGGGCTTTTGAAGAGTGGAGACATTGGCTGGAGGGAGCCAAACATCAGGTGGTGGTCCTTACTGACCATAAGAATCTAGTTTATCTGGAATCTGCCAAGCGACTTAATCCTAGACAGGCCAGGTGGGCCTTGTTTTTCACACGTTTTAATTTTGTGGTTTCATTTCTTCCTGGCACTAAAAATGTTAAGGCGGATGCCCTCTCGAGGAGTTTCCTGGCGGACTTTCCTGAGTTATCTGATCCTTCTGTTATTTTGAAAGAGGGTGTAGTTCTTTCCGCCATCTCGCCCAATTTGAGACTGGCTCTGGAGGGTTGCCAGGAGGATAAGCCCGAGCGCTGCCCTGTTGGGAAATTGTTTGTCCCGGACCAGTGGAAAAAGAGTGTAATGTCTGAGATTCATTGTTCCGCGTTGGCTGGTCATCCCGGAATTTTTGGTACCAGGGACTTGGTTGGTCAGTCCTTTTGGTGGCCTACCTTGTCTCGTGATGTCAGGGAGTTTGTGCAGTCCTGCGGGACTTGCTCTCGCTCCAAGCCTTGCTCTCGCTCTAGTGGTTTGTTGATGCCATTACCGGTGCCCAAGAGACCATGGACCCATATCTCTATGGATTTCATTTCCGACCTCCCTGTTTCTCAGAGAATGACCGTCATCTGGGTGATTTGCGATAGGTTTTCTAAGATGATACATCTTGTGCCATTACCTAAGTTGCCTTCCTCTTCTGAATTGGTGCCTTTGCTCCTTCAGCACGTGGTTCGTTTACACGGCATTCCTGAGAACATTGTGTCTGACAGAGGAGTCCAGTTTGTTTCCAGATTTTGGAGGACCTTTTGTTCTAAATTTGGTGTTCAATTGTCTTTCTCCTCGGCGTTTCATCCTCAGACCAATGGTCAAACTGAGAGAACAAACCAGACATTGGAGACTTATCTAAGATGCTTTGTGTCTGCTGATCAGGATGACTGTGTCTCTTTTTTGCCTTTGGCTGAGTTTGCTCTTAATAATAGGGCTAGCTCTGCCACTTTGATGTCTCCATTTTTCTGTAATTCTGGGTTTCACCCTCGATTTTCTTCTGGACAGACGGAGGCTTCTGTCTGCCCAGGTGTTGACTCTGTTGTGGAGCGTATGCAACAGATTTGGGACCAGGTAGTGGAGAGGTTGTCCCTCTCTCAGGAGAGGGCCCAGCGGTTTGCTAACCGGCATAGGACTGATGATCCTCGGTTTAAAGTGGGGGACTTGGTCTGGTTGTCCTCAAGAAATATTCCTATGAGAGTGGCATCTCCTAAATTTAAGCCTAGGTTCATTGGACCTTATAAGATCATGGAGATTCTTAACCCTGTTTCTTTTCGTTTGCTTCTTCCAGGGACATTTAAGATCCATAACGTGTTCCACAAGTCCTTGTTGAAGAGGTTTGTTGAGCCAGTGGTTCCTACTACTGTGCCTCCTGACCCTGTTTTGGTTGAGGGCAATCTGGAGTATGTGGTTGAGAAAATATTGAATTCTCGTTTTTCTAGACGGAAACTCCAGTATTTGGTTAAATGGAGAGGTTATGGTCAGGAAGACAATTCTTAGGTGTTTGCTTCGGACATCCATGCTAGGAGACTCATCCGTGCGTATCATAGAACTCATCCTGACCGACCTGGTTGCTCAAATGAGGGTTCGGTGACCCCTCCTCAAGGGGGGGGTACTGTTGTGAATAGGCTGGAAATTAGTTCTGAGCAGAAGCTCCCTCTGGTGGTTAAAAACGGTACTGGACTGTCCAGTGAAGATTGTGAGGATTGGGAATCAGGTGTTACTGACTGGTCTTATATAAGGGAGTCACCTTCCCATCAGGGTTGCCGGTGATCAATTGTTCTGGTCTCAATCCTTGATTCCTGTTTCCTTGGTAGCCTGCTGTGTCGTGTCTGAATCTCCTGCTAGCAGATAAGACATTTTCTTCTTTTTGTTTTTGTGCTTGATTTTTGCATTTTGTCCTGCACTTCTGTGGGGCCTTCAGGGTCCCCTCTGGGGGCTTTTGCCTCTCAGTTCAGTTCAGCCACTGTTGTTTGTACATTTGCTTTTTCCAGTTTTTTCAGTGGCTGCTGTTTTGTTTTTGGTTACACCAGAGTACTAATTTAGGTGGTAGAGGTCGTGTGATCTCAGGTGTTTTTGAAATTAGTAGAGTTGGTGCTTTTCAGGGTTTTTTGGGATTGCAGTAAGTGCCCTTCCTATCCTTTTCTATTTAGTAAGTTTGGGCCCCAACGTTTGCTCATACTATTTTCTGTCTGTGTCAGTATTTCTTCTTGTCTAACCGCAATTACATGTTTGGGGGCTTTCTATGTTCTTTGGGGATCTGCTCCGGGGCAGATAGAAAGAGGAAAGCTATCTTTAGGTGTAGTTAGTTTCTCAGGCTGTGACGAGGCGTCTAGGACCAACGTAGGAACGCTCCACGGCTGCCTCTAGTTTTGGTGGTTAGTCAGGGTACTGCAATCTCATAGTTTCCAACTGCTCTGGTGTATTTCCTTTTTTGCCTGCTCTCCTCAGCTACCAAATCATAACAGTAAACAGTGTGAAACACTAAAGTGCAATGTGCAGAGAGTTTAAGCATGGGACGCGGGGTGATGCTCAATTATTATAGAATATCAACAGGGTATAAGTATGCAATAACATGCAATCCAATAGTAGAAAATCATTCCCTCAGATATATATAAAAAAATAATGGCCTGGCAAACCTCTTAATAGTGGACTGCTACATTGGCATGAGCAATGAATATCATTAGTATATGGAAAATCGTACATATAATGCAACAAACATACCATTAATGGCGGAGGAAGCCACCCGGGAGGCCAGTAAATGATGTACAAAATGAGAAGAGGAAGAGAGCAGCACACCACGCGTCACCCCGACGCGCGTTTCGGCAGCAGCTTTCGTCAGGGGGCGTGGAATGAAAGGTGAGGTGAGTATAAAAAGACAGCCTGAGTCAATCAACAAGAGAAGGAGGGTGCATGTTGCCAAGGAAACAAAGAAAGTACTGCGTGTATACGTAACGGCAGAGTCCGGAAGTAGTAAAGGAAGCTAACGATGGCTAATGTTGCCAAGGTAACCACTGACGCTGTATCGCTCACTGCATCAACTCCTGGCATGCCGGAATGGACCGCACAGCATGCCAAACGAGGATGCAGGAGACTTAATACAATGAAGGGGTTATATGTAGAAGGGCTAACCGTTCACTGGTAGTCAGCTTGTGACACATGCATGCCCGGCAATCCACTCCAGGAAAGTAGTAGTCGCCGTCAGGGGAGTGGCGTCAGTGGTCACATGACCAACAACGTCAGTCCCGAAAGACCGCAAGAGCCGACAAGCCTGGTGGATGCCAGAAATGCAAGCGTGCGTGACATACAGCAACAGCCCATAATAGAAGAATAAGTAACATAGTTGTGTGCTGAATCGCTATGAAACATATGAATACCAATATGTAATGTGTAATACCTGTATAATAAATAAAGATAATAATAAAGAGAATGTGTATGAGTTGGTGACTCTAGGTTTTAGCACCTGTTCACATTGGATCTATGTTTGGATGTGCCGGTCAGTTTTTGATATGTACCCCCTTCCCCACAGTCTTTTGGGGCAATGTATCATGTATAAGCCGAGGGTGGGGGGGGCTGTTATGATTTGGTAGCTGAGTAGAGCAAGCAAAAAACGGCAATACACCAGAGAGGTTAAAATCTACTGGATTGCAGTACCCTGACTAACCACCACAACTAAAGGCAGCCGTGGAGCGTACCTATGTTGGTCCTAGACGCCTCGTCACAGCCTGAGAGGTTAACTACACCTAAAGATAGGAAGAGGAAAGCTATCTGCCCCGGAGCAGATCCCCAAAGAACATAGGAAGCCCCCAAACATGTAATGGCGGTTAGACAAGAGGAAATACAGACACAGACAGAAAATAGTATGAGCAAACGTTGGGGCCCAATCTTCCTAGACAGAAAAGGATAGGAAGGACACTTACTGCAATCCCAAAAAACCCTAAAAAGTACCAACTCTACTAATTGCAAAAACACCTGAGATCACACGACCTCTAACACCTAAATTAGTTCTCTGGTGTAACAAAACTAAGCCGCAGCCACTAAAAAAAAAACTGAAAAAGGCAAAAGAACAAACAACAGTGGCTCAGACAAACTGAGAGGAGCACAAGCCCCCGGAGGGGACCTGGCTGACCTCCACAAAAGTGCAGGAAACAATGCAAAAAGCAAGCACAAAAATAAAAACAGAAAATTTCTTATCTGAGAGCAGGAGAAGAGGCAAAACTCAGCAAGCTTCCAAGTGAACCAGGCATCACAGTTGAGACAAGAACAATTGATCACCGGCAACCCTGATGGGAGGGAACCTCCCTTATATAGGACCAGTCTGTAACTCCTGATTGCCAATCTTCACTAAATGGTTCAGCACTGTCTGCAACCACCAGAGGGAGCTTCTGCTCAGAACTCATTTCTAACACATTCACAACAGTACCCCCCTTAAGGAGGGGTCACCGAACCCTCACTTGGGCAACCAGGTCGGTCAGGATGAGCTCTGTGATACGCACGGATCAGTCTCCTAGCATGGATGTCCGAAGCAAACACCCAAGAATTGTCCTCCTGACCATAACCTCTCCACTTAACCAAATACTAGAGTTTCCGTCTAGAAAAACGAGAATCCAATATTTTCTCAACCACATACTCCAGATTGCCCTCAACCAAAACAGGGTCAGGAGGCGCAGCCATAGGAACCACTGGCTCGACAAACCTCTTCAACAAGGACTTGTGGAACACGTTATGGATCTTAAATGTCCCTGGAAGAAGTAAATGAAAGGAAACAGGATTAAGAATCTCCATGATCTTATAAGGTCCAATGAACCTAGGCTTAAACTTAGGAGATGCAACTCTCATAGGGATATTTCTTGAGGACAACCAGACCAAGTCCCCCACTTCAAACCGAGGACCATCAATCCTATGCCGGTTGGCAAACCGCTGGGCCCTCTCCTGAGAGAGGGACAACCTCTCCACTACCTGGTCCCAAATCTGCTGCATACGCTCCACAACAGAGTCAACACCTGGACAGACAGAAGCCTCCGTCTGTCCCGAAGAAAATCGAGGGTGAAACCCAAAATTGCAGAAAAATGGAGACATCAAAGTGGCAGAGCTAGCCCTATTATTAAGAGCAAACTCAGCCAAAGGCAAAAAAGAGACCCAGTCATCTTGACCAGCAGACACAAAGCATCTCAGATAAGTCTCCAATGTCTGGTTTGCTCTCTCAGTTTGTCCATTGGTCTGAGGATGAAAAGCCGAGGAGAAAGACAATTGAACACCAAGTTTAGAACAAAAAGTCCTCCAAAATCTGGAAACAAACTGGACTCCTCTGTCAGACACAATGTTCTTAGGAATGCCGTGTAACCGAACCACGTGCTGAAGGAACAAAGGCACCAATTCGGAGGAGGAAGGCAACTTAGGTAATGGCACAAAATGTATCATTTTGGAAAACCTATCACAAATCACCCAGATAACGGTCATTCTCTGAGAAACAGGGAGGTCGGAAATGAAATCCATAGAGATATGGGTCCATGGTCTCTTGGGCACAGGCAATGGCATCAACAAACCGCTAGAGCGAGAGAAAGGCTTGGAGCGAGAGCAAGTCCCGCAGGACTGCACAAATTCCCTGACGTCACGAGACAAAGTAGGCCACCAAAAGGACCGACTAACCAAGTCTCTGGTACCAAAAATTCCGGGATGACCGGCCAACGCGGAACAATGAATCTCAGACATCACACTCTTTTTCCACCGGTCTGGGACAAACAATTTCCAAATAGGGCAGCGCTCGGGTTTTTCCTCCTGACACCCTTCCAGAGCCAGTCTCAAATTGGGCGAGATGTCGGAAAGAACTACACCCTCTTTCAAAATAACAGCAGGATCAGATAACTCAGGAGAGTCCGCAAGGAAACTCCTCGAGAGGGCATCCGCCTTAACATTCTTAGTGCCAGGAAGAAAGGAAACCACAAAATTAAAACGTGTGAAAAACAAGGCCCACCTGGTCTGTCTAGGATTAAGTCGCTTGGCTGACTACAGATAAACCAGATTCTTATGGTCCGTGAGGACCACCACCTGATGTTTGGCTCCCTCCAGCCAATGTCTCCACTCTTCAAAAGCCCACTTCATGGCCAATAACTCCCAATTACCCACGTCATAATTACGTTCAGTTGGAGAAAATTTTCGAGAGAAAAAGGCACAAGGGTTACTTTTAGAGGTCTCTGGATCTCTTTGGGACAAAACGGCACCTGCCCCAATTTCAGAGGCATCAACCTCCACCTGAAATGGCAGTGAAACATCAGGCTGCCGTAGAACAGGAGCAGAAGTGAATCTCTGCTTAAGTTCCTGAAACGCAGAGTGTTATGTTACGGTAGCTGAGGAGTGCAGGTAAAAAAGGAAATACACCAGAGCAGTTGGAATCTATGAGATTGCAGTACCCTGACTAACCACCGCAACTAGAGGCAGCCGTGGAGCGTTCCTACGTTGGTCCTAGACGCCTCGTCACAGCCTGAGAAACTAACTACACCTAAAGATAGAAATAGGAAAGCTATCTGCCCCGGAGCAGAACCCCAAAGATAATAGAAAGCCCCCAAACATGTAATGGCGGTTAGACAAGAGGAAATACTGACACAGAAAGAAAATAGTATGAGCAAACGCTGGGGCCCAAACTATCTAAATAGAAAAGGACAGGAAGGGTACTTACTGCAATCTCAGAAAACCCTGAAAAAACACCAACTCTACTAATTTCAAAATCACCTGAGATCACACGACCTCTACCACCTAAATTAGTTCTCTGGTGTAAAAAAATCAAAACAGCAGCCACTGAAAAAAAACTGGAAAAAGCAAAAGTACAAAACACAGTGGCTGGACTAAACTGAGAGGGCAAAAGCCCCCGGAGGGGACCCTGAAGGCCCCCACAGAAGTGCAGGACAAAATGCAAAAATATAGCAAAAACACAAAATAAGAAATTGTCTTATCTGATAGCAGGAGATGCAGACACGACACAGCATGCTACAAGGGAAACTGGAAAGAAGGATTCAGACCAGAACAATTGATCACCGGCAACCCTGATGGGAAAATGACTCCCTTATATAAGACCAATCAGTAACACCTGATTCCCAGTCCTCACAATCCTCACTAGTACCGCTTGTAACCACCAGAGGGAGCCTCTGCTCAGAACTCATCTCAAACCCATTCACAACAGTACCCCCCCCTTGAAGAGGGGTCACCGAACCCTCATTTGAGCAACCAGGTCGGTCAGGATGAGTTCTATGATACGCACGGATAAGTCTCCTAGCATGGATGTCCGAAGCAAACACCCAAGAATTGTCTTCCTGACCATAACCTCTCCATTTAACCAAATACTGGAGTCTTCGTCTAGAAAAACGAGAATCCAATATTTTCTCAACCACATACTCCAGATTGCCCTCAACCAAAACAGGGTCAGGAGGCACAGCAGCAGGAACCACTGGCTCAACAAACCTCTTCAACAAGGACTTGTGGAACACGTTATGGATCTTAAATGTCCCTGGAAGAAGCAAACGAAAAGAAACAGGATTAATAATCTCCATGATCTTATAAGGTCCAATGAACCTAGGCTTAAATTTAGGAGATGCTACTCTCATAGGAATATTCTTTGAGGACAACCAGACCAAGTCCCCCACTTTAAACCGAGGACCATCAGTCCTATGCCGGTTAGCAAACCGCTGGGCCTTCTCCTGAGAGAGGGACAACCTCTCCACTACCTGGTCCCAAATCTGCTGCATACGCTCAACAACAGAGTCAACACCTGGACAGACAGAAGCCTCCGTCTGTCCTGAAGAAAATCGAGGGTGAAACCCAGAATTACAGAAAAACGGAGACATCAAAGTGGCAGAGCTAGCCCTATTATTAAGAGCAAACTCAGCCAAAGGCAAAAAAGAGACCCAGTCATCCTGATCAGCAGACACAAAGCATCTTAGATAAGTCTCCAATGTCTGGTTTGTTCTTTCAGTTTGACCATTGGTCTGAGTATGAAATGCCGAGGAGAAAGACAATTGAACACCCAGTTTAGAACAAAAAGTCCTCCAAAATCTGGAAACAAACTGGACTCCTCTGTCAGACACAATGTTCTCAGGAATGCCGTGTAAACGAACCACGTGCTGAAGGAACAACGGCACCAATTCAGAGGAGGAAGGCAACTTAGGTAATGGCACAAGATGTATCATTTTGGAAAACCTATCACAAATTACCCAGATGATGGTCATTCTCTGAGAAACAGGAAGATCGGAAATGAAATCCATAGAGATATGGGTCCATGGTCTCTTGGGCACAGGCAATGGCATCAACAAACCACTAGAGCGAGAGCAAGGCTTGGAGCGAGAGCAAGTCCCGCAGGACTGCACAAATTCCCTGACATCGCGAGACAAGGTAGACCACCAAAAGGACCGACTAACCAAGTCTCTGGTACCAAAAATTCCGGGATGCCCAGCCAATGCGGAACAATGAATCTCAGACATCACACTCTTTTTCCATTGGTCCGGGACAAACAATTTTCCAACAGGGCAGCGCTCGGGCCTATCCTCCTGACACCCCTCCAGAGCAAGTCTCAAATTGGGCGAGATGGCGGAAAGAACTACACCCTCCTTCAAAATAACAGAGGGATCAGATAGCTCAGGAGAGTCTGCAAGGAAACTCCTCGAGAGGGCATCCGCCTTAACATTCTTAGTGCCAGGAAGAAAGGAAACCACAAAATTAAAACGTGTGAAAAACAAGGCCCACCTGGCCTGTCTAGGATTGAGTCGCTTGGCAGATTCCAGATAGACCAGATTCTTATGGTCCGTAAGGACCACCACCTGATGTTTGGCTCCCTCCAGCCAATGTCTCCACTCTTCAAAAGCCCACTTCATGGCCAATAACTCCCGATTACCCACGTCATAATTACGTTCAGTAGGAGAAAATTTTCGAGAGAAAAAGGCACAAGGGTTACTTTTAGAGGTCTCTGGATCTTTTTGGGACAAAACGGCACCTGCCCCAATTTCAGAGGCATCAACCTCCACCTGAAATGGCAGAGAAACATCAGGCTGCCGTAGAACAGGAGCAGAAGTGAATCTCTGCTTAAGTTCCTGAAACGCAGAGACTGCCTCAGGAGGCCAATTCACCACATCAGAACCCTTTCTGGTCAAATCAGTTAATGGTTTAACAATAACCGAGAAATTACCAATAAATTTACGATAAAAATTGGCAAAACCCAAAAATCTCTGAAGAGCCTTTAATGAAGTAGGTTGGACCCAATCACAGATGGCCTGAACCTTGACCGGGTCCATTTCAATAACAGATGGGGACAAAATGAATCCCAGAAATGAGATCTTCTGTACGCCAAAAATACACTTTGATCCCTTCACATACAGAGCATTCTCTCTCAAAATCTGGAATACAGTTCGAACATGTTTCACATGAGAGTCCCAGTCATTAGAAAAAATCAAGATATCATCCAAATAAACAATCAGAAACTTGTCCACAAAATCCCTGAAAATGTCATTCATGAAGGACTGGAAGACGGAAGGAGCATTAGTGAGCCCAAAGGGCATCACAAGGTACTCAAAATGCCCTTCAGGGGTGTTAAATGCCGTCTTCCATTACCCCCCCCGCTTAATGAAAAAGGGGTTATACGCCCCCCTGGGTCAAGCGTAAATCAAGAGCCTTTCACCCGGGAAAAAGGCAAAAATCAAGGGTAACGATATTGATATTTCCAGTGATATTTCAAGAGCAAAAACAATACAGGGGCCTAAGAACCCCTTTTTGGCCCAAAAAAAAAACCGCCCCAAGGGGGGAAGAGGAGGCTGATATGCCCTTCTCCAAAGACTCTTGAATAAGACCGAAAAACGCATGTTCAGGGACAGAAATTAAAAAGGTGCCTTTTGGGAATTTTTCACCAACACTAATTCAATAGCGAGTCATAGCCCTAGGGGGGGAAAAATGCAATTAAAATTTCGCTAAACACTCAGAAAAATCAGCCAAAAAGCGGGAAAATCCTTAGCCTGGGAGGGCAGAAAAACAGGTGGGGCATTAACACTTGGGGAGCCCCAACGGGCACAGACACAGATTTTCCCAAACCAAAACGGATTAAAACGTAACCAAGGGAAACCCCAATAATTCATGCAGTAACGCCCAAAAAAATTTTAACCCCTGATGATCAGGTTCCCCCATATCAACTGATAGAGAAAGGGGTTTATTTTCGCCAAAGGGGGGGAATCAATCCCCAGGGAAATAGACTTCCAGGGGTACAAGGGAAACCCACAAGTTTTTGCAAAATAAAAAACCATCGGTTAATAGCTGCTCCCGAATCAACAAAAGCCGGGAAAAAAGGGGAAAGGGGGCAAAACAGGGGGAAAATCAAAAAAAATTTAGTTGAACACTACCCAAGACAACTGAGCGGCAAAACCTTCCCCCCCTTTTGGGGGACGAAATAGCAAGAGAGGGGGCACGACGTAAAACAAACCCCCTTTCTTTTTCGAAAAAAAATGCGCTGTGCCCCAAACCCTCTTCACACTGCATGGACCAGAAGCTGGGGTTACAAGCAACCCCTTCCCCAAACCTCAAAACTCAGGGGAAAAGTCTGTCATTTGAATCGCTAATGACATGAATCTTGAACCAGGGGAGCAGGGAAACCCCCATAACACTTTACATTCCGCAACCCCCCCGAAAAAGGCTGCCAAAAACAAATTCCCCTTTGGGGCGGATGCCCACTTTGGAAATTTTTACAGTACAACTCACGTCCCCCAAGCCCCGATTTATGCCAACAAGGTTTTTTCAGCTTGATCAGGGGCTTTTTGGGTTTATCACAATAACCCCAGAGCCAAAAAAATGCATAAAACTAAAACAGGGCCCGGTGCAAAAAAAAGCCCCAAACCAGGACGCCGCCAGGAAGAGATCAATTAAACCTGCGTCTCGTTCCCTGAGGATTTTGTTTAAGGCAAAAAACAATTACAGTTATTTTTAAAAACAAAATTTTTTGCTCGATCCCCCAAAAAACAAATCGGGGGTGGGGGCCTGGTTCCACAACCGGCAAACCCGCAAGATGGGGGCAAATTCCAATTTTAGGGAACGACCACACGGCCAACAACTTTTTAAAATCCTTTAGAGAAAAAAAAAATCCTCCCAGCACCCCGAGAAAAGGAGAGAAAAGCAACAAACAGAGCCCCGGGAAAATAACACACCAAAGATAGAAATAGGAAAAAAATCTCCCCGACAAACCCCCAAAAAAAAGAAAGCCCCCAAACAATTTTAAGGCGGTTAGACAAGAAGAAATACACACAGAAGAAAAAGTAGAGCAAAAGCTGGGGCCCAAAAAACAAATAAAAGGAAGGGGAAAGGGACTTACCAATCCCCGAAAAAACCCGAAAACCCCCAAATCTACAATTCAAAATCACCTAATCACACGACCCCACCAAAAAATTGTTCTCTGGGTAACAAAACAAAACAGCAGCCACGAAAAAACGGAAAAAGCAAAAGTACGAACATCAGTGGCTGAACAAAAAATGAGGGGGAAAAAACCCCCCCAAGGGGCCCAAAGGCCCCCAAAAAATGCAGACAAAATGCAAAAAAAAAGTACAAAAACAAAAAGAAGAAAATGCTTATTTTTAGCAAGATGCAGACACGACACGCGGCTCAAGGAAACGGAAGAAGGTTCGACCAGAACAATTGACCCGGGGCAACCCGAGGGAAGGGACCCCTTAAAAGACCACAGTAACACCTATTCCCATCCTCAAACTCAGAACAGACCAGTACCGCTTGAACCACCAAGGGGGGTCTCTGCTCAACTCACTCAAACCCATTCACAACAGACCCCCCCCCTTTGGGAAGGGTCACCAACCCCCTTGAGCAACCAGGCGTCAGTGAGTTCTATGATACGCACATGATCTCCTACCTTGATTCCGAAGCAAACACCCAAAATTTTTTTTTCCTCCCCCACCCTCCATTTAACCAAATACAGGTTTTTCCTCAAAAAACGAAAACTAATATTTTCTCAAACCCATACTCCAATGCCCTAAAAAAAAACAGGTCAGGGGGCACAGCAGCAGGAAAAACCCTGGCTCAACAAACCTCTTTTCAAGGACTTGTGGAACACTAAGGATCTTAAATGTCCCGGGGAAAAGCAAACGAAAAAAAAAAAGGATTAAGAACTCAATATCTTTAAGGCCCCAAAACCAAAAGGTTTTAAAATTTGGGTGCTACTCCATAGGAATATTCTTTGGGACAACCAGCCAATCCCCCACTTTAAACCGAGGGGCCCCTCATCCTATGCGGTTTTCAAACCCCCGGGGCCTTCCCTGAGAGGGACAACCCTCCACACCGGCCCAAATTTTGCATACGCTCCACAACAAAGCAACACCGGACAACAGAAGCCTCCGTCGTCCCAAAAAAATCGAGGGTAAACCCAGAATTACAGAAAAAAGAGACATCCC
>JARQOD010008554.1:0-35119 GCA_033576555.1 Oophaga sylvatica
CACACTGTGTATGGCGCTGCCTGCCATCTGTATCACCTCCACCACGGTGCATGGCGCTGCCCGCCATCTGTATCACCACCACCACGATGCATGGCGCTGCCCGCCATCTGTATCACCACCACCACGATGCATGGCGCTGCCCGCCATCTGTATCACCACCACGGTGCATGGCGCTGCCCGCCATCTGTATCACCTCCACCACAGTGCATGGCGCTGCCCGCCATCTGTATCACCTCCACCACAGTGCATGGCGCTGCCTGCCATCTGTATCACCACCACGGTGCGTGGCGCTGCCTGCCATCTGCATCACCGCTAACACACTGTGCATGGCGCTGCCCGCCATCTGTATCACCACCACGGTGCATGGCGCTGCCCGCCATCTGTATCACCACCACGGTGCATGGCCCTGCCCGCCATCTGTATCACCTCCACCACGGAGCATGGCGCTGCCCGCCATCTGTATCACCTCCACCACAGTGCATGGCCCTGCCCCCATCTGTATCACCTCCACCACGGAGCATGGCGCTGCCTGCCATCTGTATCACCACCACGGTGCATGGCCCTGCCCGCCATCTGTATCACCTCCACCACGATGCATGGCGCTGCCCGCCATCTGTTCACCACCACGGTGCATGGCGCTGCCCGCCATCTGTATCACCACCACGGTGCATGGCCCTGCCCGCCATCTGTATCACCTCCACCACGGTGCATGGCGCTGTCCGCCATCTGTATCACCTCCACCACGGTGCATGGCGCTGTCCGCCATCTGTATCACCTCCACCACGGTGCATGGTGCTGCCCGCCATCTGCATCACCGCTAACACACTGTGCATGGCGCTGCCCGCCATCTGTATCACCACCACCACGGTGCATGGTGCTGCCCGCCATCTGCATCACCGCTAACACATTGTGCATGGTGCTGCCCGCCATCTGTATCACCACCACCACGGTGCATGTTGCTGCCCGCCATCTGTATCACCACCACGGTGCATGGCGCTGCCCGCCATCTGTATCACCACCACGGGCCATGGCGCTGCCCGCCATCTGTATCACCACCACCACGGTGCATGGCGCTGCCCGCCATCTGTATCACCACCACGGTGCATGGCGCTGCCCGCCATCTGTATCACCACCATGGTGCATGGCGCTGCCCGCCATCTGTATCATCACCATGGTGCATGGCGCTGCCCGCCATCTGTATCACCACCATGGTGCATGGCGCTGCCCGCCATCTGTATCATCACCACAGTGCATGGCGCTGCCCGCCATCTGTATCATCACCACAGTGCATGGCGCTGCCCGCCATCTGTATCATCACCACGGTGCATGGCGCTGCCTGCCATCTGCATCACCACCACGTTGCATGGCGCTGCCCACCATCTGTATCACCTCCACCATGGCGCTGCCCTCCATCTGTATCACCACCACCACGGTGCATGGCGCTGCCCACCATCTGTATCACCACCACGGTGCGTGGCGCTGCCTCCTGTCCCTGCATGGCGCACTCTGTATCCGCTCCACGCGTGGTCAGGCCGTAGTCACATGGCACGTTATATATGGCAGCCATGTTGTTTCCTTGTCCCCCAGATTCATCGGCTGATACTTTAAGGCTGCAGTTTTGGGGCTGCAGGCACAAGTTTCCTTCCCTGCACCCTGATAATAGAGAGGGTCACGAGGGCGGCGCTGCCCGAGGCTCCGGCTCATTCTTGGCCACATGACGCGCGCCCGCTGGGAGTAATCACAAATGATGATGAGGCGGCAGATTTCTCATGTGTTGCGCCCATCGGGGGGAACAGACGCGGCCGGGCGCGGTGTGCGCTGTGGTCAGTGCATCCGCCGATGGTGGCCCCGCCCCTTCCAGATAACCACACCCACTTTTCAGAAATGGCGCAAAGCAGAATGAGTTCCATCTGTTGTGTCTTGGCTCCATCTAAGACCTCTGCTTACTGTCAGTGGATTGTCTACATCCAGAGGCTAAAAATCTCTCCCAACCTCGTCCTGCTCACAGCTGAGGGCTTGTTACTATGTATCAGTGTAGGTAAGAGGTTTGTAGAGCATTGTCCACATTGATACATTGTAACAGCCCCTCAGCTGTGTCAGCAGGACCAGAATGTTCCCATTCGCTGGCTATGAGACGGGCGCAGGCGTTTTGCTCTGCATTGTCGGGGGCCGGTGCTGACGCTCAGTGACTCGTGAGCTGCTGATTGTTCCCCAGCACTGCTCGCATGGCTCTGCAGGGTTCCTGCGTACAGCTGCACACGCAGAGCTCTCGTGAGCGGTTCCTGTACGGATCCCCGCAGTGCGGACTCGGCCGGGCTTCATGTTATAATGGGAAGGTTCAGTGACCTCCGCTCGGGTCGTGGGCCGCTGTCGAGGGTCCCGCAGTTCATGTGACACCTGCAGCTCAGATAGTTCAGGCCCCGGGCAGATTGAGGCCGACCAAGGATTTAAAGGAACAGTGCAAATTAAAGAGCAACTGACGCCAGTGCGCGGCCGTCACTGGCGTGCAGCGGTGTAGTGTGCGCTCCACCTTGTGCTCACTGATCCCACGTCAGGCCTAATAAGTTTCATATAATTTCAGGGTCTCGGGCCGGCACACGGGTGGACTCGGAGGCCAGCGATGATGAAGGTGCCAGTGATGTCCTCAGTCACTGCAGCAGCGCCAGTGAGAGTGTCAGTGTGGCCGAGGAGGGCTCAGGTGAGTGACCGTGCAGCGTCACAGCGTTCACAGGCTCACGGGCTAAAATATGATGGATTATAACCCCCATCAGGCAATGACGCGCAGGATTTACTGTCGGCTCAGGAGCAGCGAGAGGACAAACTGAAGGAAGACATCGACAATCTTACTGATAAGAGGTGAGGTGTCGGCACTGTGGTGCAGGGAGTTTCCGGATCTTCTGTCTTCTAATCACTATTATTTGCTTACAGCGCAAAAACCCGAATGATGGCCCTGAGCAGCGTGCGGCTCGCTCTGTCCTCCCAGGTCCTCAGCGATTTCCTGGCAGAGAGAAGAGTCACCATCACCGACGCCCTGGAGCGCTGTCTGAAAAAAGGTAACGACGTCCTAGATATGACGATAGAAGGAAACTGCGCCCCCCACATCCCAGAACACTGCCTGTCCATCACCAGAGATCAGTGGTGACATCACTGAGAATCCCTCCTATCCATCACTAGAGATCAGAGGTGACATCACTGAGAATGTCTCCTATCCATCACCAGAGATCAGTGGTGACATCACTGAGAATGTCTCCTATCCATCACCAGAGATCAGTGGTGACATCACTGAGAATGCCTCCTATCCATCACTAGAGATCAGAGGTGACATCACTGAGAATGTCTCCTATCCGTCACTAGAGATCAGAGGTGACATCACTGAGAATGTCTCCTATCCATCACTAGAGATCAGTGGTGACATCACTGAGAATCCCTCCTATCCATCACCAGAGATCAGTGGTGACATCACTGAGAATGCCTCCTATCCATCACTAGAGATCAGAGGTGACATCACTGAGAATGTCTCCTATCCATCACTAGAGATCAGAGGTGACATCACTGAGAATGTCTCCTATCCATCACAGAGATCAGCGGTGACATCACTGAGAATGCCTCCTATCCATCACCAGAGATCAGGGTGACATCACTGAGAATGCTCCTATCCCTCACTAGAGATCATGGTGACATCACTGAGAATGCCTCCTATCCATCACTAGAGATCAGGGTGACATCACTGAGAATGTCTCCTATCCATCACAGAGATCAGCGGTGACATCACTGAGAATGCTCCTATCCATCACAGAGATCAGGGTGACATCACTGAGAATGCCTCCTATCATCACTAGAGATCAGCGGTGACATCACTGAGAATGCCTCCTATCCATCACAGAGATCAGAGGTGACATCACTGAGAATGTCTCCTATCCATCACCAGAGATCAGGGTGACATCACTGAGAATGCCTCCTATCCATCACAGAGATCAGCGGTGACATCACTGAGAATGCCTCCTATCCATCACTAGAGATCAGAGGTGACATCACTGAGAATGCCTCCTATCCATCACTAGAGATCAGTGGTGACATCACTGAGAATGTCTCCTATCCATCACCAGAGATCAGCGGTGACATCACTGAGAATGTCTCCTATCCATCACTAGAGATCAGAGGTGACATCACTGAGAATGTCTCCTATCCATCACCAGAGATCAGCGGTGACATCACTGAGAATGCCTCCTATCCATCACCAGAGATCAGCGGTGACATCACTGAGAATGCCTCCTATCCATCACTAGAGATCAGAGGTGACATCACTGAGAATGCCTCCTATCCATCACTAGAGATCAGTGGTGACATCACTGAGAATGTCTCCTATCCATCACAGAGATCAGCGGTGACATCACTGAGAATGTCTCCTATCCATCACTAGAGATCAGCGGTGACATCACTGAGAATGTCTCCTATCCATCACTAGAGATCAGCGGTGACATCACTGAGAATGTCTCCTATCCATCACTAGAGATCAGCGGTGACATCACTGAGAATGTCTCCTATCCATAACTAGAGATCAGTGGTGACATCACTGAGAATGCCTCCTATCCATCACCAGAGATCAGTGGTGACATCACTGAGAATGCCTCCTATCCATCACTAGAGATCAGAGGTGACATCACTGAGAATGTCTCCTATCCATCACTAGAGATCAGCGGTGACATCACTGAGAATGTCTCCTATCCATCACTAGAGATCAGCGGTGACATCACTGAGAATGTCTCCTATCCATCACTAGAGATCAGTGGTGACATCACTGAGAATGTCTCCTATCCATCACTAGAGATCAGCGGTGACATCACTGAGAATACCTCCTATCCATCACCAGAGATCAGTGGTGACATCACTGAGAATGCCTCCTATCCATCACTAGAGATCAGAGGTGACATCACTGAGAATGTCTCCTATCCATCACTAGAGATCAGCGGTGACATCACTGAGAATGTCTCCTATCCATCACTAGAGATCAGTGGTGACATCACTGAGAATGTCTCCTATCCATCACCAGAGATCAGCGGTGACATCACTGAGAATCTCTCCTACCCATCACTAGAGATCAGAGGTGACATCACTGAGAATGTCTCCTATCATCACCAGAGATCAGCGGTGACATCACTGAGAATGTCTCCTATCCATCACTAGACATCAGCGGTGACATCACTGAGAATGTCTCCTATCCATCACTAGAGATCAGAGGTGACATCACTGAGAATGCCTCCTATCATCACTAGAGATCAGCGGTGACATCACTGAGAATGTCTCCTATCCATCACTAGAGATCAGAGGTGACATCACTGAGAATGCTCCTATCCATCACTAGAGATCAGAGGTGACATCACTGAGAATGTCTCCTATCCATCACTAGAGATCAGAGGTGACATCACTGAGAATGTCTCCTATCCATCACTAGAGATCAGAGGTGACATCACTGAGAATGTCTCCTATCATCACCAGAGATCAGAGGTGACATCACTGAGAATGCCTCCTATCCATCACCAGAGATCAGAGGTGACATCACTGAGAATGCCTCCTATCCATCACTAGAGATCAGAGGTGACCACTGAGAATGTCTCCTATCCATCACAGAGATCAGCGGTGACATCACTGAGAATGCTCCTATCCATCACTAGAGATCAGAGGTGACATCACTGAGAATGCCTCCTATCCATCACCAGAGATCAGCGGTGACATCACTGAGAATCTCCTATCCATCACCAGAGATCAGAGGTGACATCACTGAGAATGTCTCCTATCCATCACCAGAGATCAGCGGTGACTCACTGAGAATGTCTCCTATCCATCACCAGAGATCAGCGGTGACATCACTGAGAATGTCTCCTTCCATCACCAGAGATCAGAGGTGACATCACTGAGAATGCCCTTCCATCACTAGAGATCAGCGGTGACATCACTGAGAACTGACTCTATCCATCACCAGAGATCAGCGGTGACATCACTGAGAATGCTCTATCCATCACT
Source organism: Oophaga sylvatica (assembly GCA_033576555.1). Classification (NCBI taxonomy): domain Eukaryota; kingdom Metazoa; phylum Chordata; class Amphibia; order Anura; family Dendrobatidae; genus Oophaga; species Oophaga sylvatica. The sequence goes on from JARQOD010008554.1 coordinate 6,022, forward strand.
AGAGATCAGAGGTGACATCACTGAGAATGTCTCCTATCCATCACAGAGATCAGAGGTGACATCACTGAGAATGTCCTCCTATCCATCACTAGAGATCAGCGGTGACATCACTGAGAAGCCTCCTATCCATCACCAGAGATCAGGGTGACATCACTGAGAATGTCTCCTGTCCATCACCAGAGATCAGCGGTGACATCACTGAGAATGTCTCCTATCCATCACCAGAGATCAGGGTGACTTCACTGAGAATGCTCCTATCCATCACCTAGAGATCAGAGGTGACATCACTGAGAATGTCTCCTGTCCATCACCAGAGATCAGAGGTGACATCACTGAGAATGCTCCTGTCCATCACCAGAGATCAGCGGTGACATCACTGAGAATGCCCTGTCCATCACAGAGATCAGCGGTGACATCCCCTGAGAATGCCTCCTGTCCATCACTAGAGATCAGCGGTGACATCACTGAGAATGCTCCTATCCATCACTAGAGATCAGAGGTGACATCACTGAGAATGTCTCCTATCCATCACTAGAGATCAGAGGTGACATCACTGAGAATGTCTCCTATCCATCACTAGAGATCAGAGGTGACATCACTGAGAATGTCTCTATCCATCACAGAGATCAGCGGTGACATCACTGAGAATGCTCCTATCCATCACAGAATCAGCGGTGACATCACTGAGAATGTCTCCTATCCATCACTTTAGATCAGCGGTGACATCACTGAGAATGTCTCCTATCCATCACCAGAGATCAGCGGGATGGACTGAATCACTGATGAATGTCTCCTATCCATCACCAGAGATCAGGGTGACATCACTGAGAATGCCTCCTTCCATCACTAGAGATCAGCGGTGACATCACTGAGAATGCCCTATCCATCACAGAGATCAGCGGTGACATCACTGAGAATGCCTTCCTATCCATCACTAGAGATCAGAGGTGACATCACTGAGAATGTCTCCTATCATCACTAGAGATCAGCGGTGACATCACTGAGAATGTCTCCTATCCATCACTAGAGATCAGAGGTGACATCACTGAGAATGTCTCCTATCCATCACCAGAGATCAGAGGTGACATCACTGAGAATGTCTCCTATCCATCACTAGAGATCAGCGGTGACATCACTGAGAATGTCTCCTATCCATCACTAGAGATCAGAGGTGAATCACTGAGAATGTCTCCTATCCATCACCAGAGATCAGCGGGACATCACTGAGAATGTCTCCTATCCATCACTAGAGATCAGGGTGACATCACTGAGAATGCCTCCTATCCATCACCAGAGATCAGAGGTGACATCACTGAGAATGCTCCTATCCATCACTAGAGATCAGCGGTGACATCACTGAGAATGCCTCCTATCCATCACTAGAGATCAGCGGTGACATCACTGAGAATGCTTTTCCTATCCATCACTAGAGATCAGAGGTGACATCACTGAGAATGTCTCCTATCCATCACCAGAGATCAGCAGTGACATCACTGAGAATGTCTCCTATCCATCACTAGAGATCAGAGGTGACATCACTGAGAATGTCTCCTATCCATCACCAGAGATCAGAGGTGATATCACTGGAATGTCTCCTATCCATCACAGAGATCAGCGGTGACATCACTGAGAATGTCTCCTATCCATCACTAGAGATCAGCGGTGACATCACTGAGAATGTCTCCTATCCATCACCAGAGATCAGAGGTGACATCACTGAGAATGCTCCTATCCATCACTAGAGATCAGGGTGACATCACTGAGAATGCCTCCTATCCATCACTAGAGATCAGAGTGTGACATCACTGAGAATGCCTCCTATCCATCACAGAGATCAGAGGTGACATCACTGAGAATGCCTCCTATCCATCACTAGAGATCAGCGGTGACATCACTGAGAATGCCTCCTATCCATCACTAGAGATCAGAGGTGACATCACTGAGAATGCCTCCTATCCATCACCAGAGATCAGAGGTGACATCACTGAGAATGCTCCTATCCATCACCAGAGATCTGCGGTGACATCACTGAGAATGCTCCTATCCATCACCAGAGATCTGCGGTGACATCACTGAGATTGCCTCCTATCCATCACCAGAGATCAGGGTGACATCACTGAGAATATGCCTCCTATCCTCACAGAGATCAGCGGTGACATCACTGAGAATGCCTCCTATCCATCACCAGAGATCAGCGGTGACATCACTGAGAATGCTCCTATCCATCACCAGAGATCAGAGGTGACATCACTGAGAATGCCTCCTATCCATCACAGAGATCAGCGGTGACATCACTGAGAATGCCTCCTATCCATCACTAGAGATCAGAGGTGACATCACTGAGAATGCCTCCTATCCATCACTAGAGATCAGAGGTGACATCACTGAGAATGCCTCCTATCCATCACCAGAGATCAGCGGGGACATCACTGAGAATGCCTCCTATCCATCACCAGAGATCAGCGGTGACATCACTGAGAATGTCTCCTATCCATCACCAGAGATCAGCGGTGACATCACTGAGAATGCCTCCTATCCATCACCAGAGATCAGCGGTGACATCACTGAGAATGCCTCCTATCCATCACCAGAGATCAGCGGTGACATCACTGAGAATGCCTCCTATCCATCACCAGAGATCAGCGGTGACATCACTGAGAATGCCTCCTATCCATCACTAGAGATCACGAGGTGACATCACTGAGAATGCCTCCATCATCCAGACAGACATCATGAGAGCTCATCATCATAGAACATACATCACTGAGAATGCCTCCTATCCATCACCAGAGATCAGCGGTGACATCACTGAGAATGCCTCCTATCCATCACCAGAGATCAGCGGTGACATCACTGAGAATGTCTCCTATCCATCACCAGAGATCAGCGGTGACATCACTGAGAATGTCTCCTATCCATCACCAGAGATCAGCGGTGACATCACTGAGAATGCCTCTTATCTGTCACCAGAGATCAGCGGTGACATCACTGAGAATGCCTCTTATCTGTCACCAGAGATCAGCGGTGACATCAGCCACTAAGTAACCCTTTGCCTCCTTTTTTAGGGAAGGATGAGGAGCAGTCTCTGGCAGCCGCTGTCCTCTCTCTTCTCTGTGTACAGCTGGGTTCTGATTCGGAGGGTGAAGATGTCTTCCACAGTCTGAGGCCGCTCCTCGTCACCATCCTGACTGACTGCAGCGCTGGAGTGGCGGCTCGGCAGGGTGTAAGTAAGGGATGGGGTGATAGTGAATGTTCATACGTAGATGTGCAGCTCCTGATCGCTCCCTTCTCCTTGCAGTGCGCCTCCGCCCTTGGCCTGTGCTGCTTTATTGCTGCTGCGGATGTGGAGGTACGACGCTTTTTTTTTTCTTGCATGCTCCTGCAGGGAGGAAGGGGTTAAATGAGCTAGGTGCGGGCTCTGGGACGGCTCCTTTGGATGCCGCTTAGTGCCCAGGCTTCATCCTGAGGTTCGGTGGGTTCTGCAGTGACGGTGATATTCGGTCCCCGGTGACACTTGTGTGTGGTCAGTATAATGAGCGTCGATCTGCGTCTCTTCCAGGATCTGGTCTCCTGTCTCTGCGTCCTGGAGGGAATATTAACTGTCCTGTACGCCGAGAACAATGGCTCCCCGCCAACACAGCAGGGCCTGGTCTGTGCTGCCATGCAGTCCTGGGCATTGCTGCTGACCATCTGCCCCGCCAGCCGGATCGAGAAGATGCTGGAGAGGTGAGCGCTAACAGCGGGCGGCAACAACCGTACCGTATACATCCCATGTAGTGATATGGCGCACGGTATAACCTGGGCATCTCCTGTATATAATGATATATATACAGCCGGTATAACCTGGGCATCTCCTGTATATAATTATATATGTACAGCTGGTATAACCTGGGTATCTCCTGTATATAATTATATATGTACAGCCGGTATAACCTGGGTATCTCCTGTATATAATTATATATGTACAGCCGGTATAACCTGGGCATCTCCTGTATATAATTATATATGTACAGCCGGTATAACCTGGGCATCTCCTGTATATAATGATATATATTACAGCCGGTATAACCTGGGCATCTCCTGTATATAATTATATAGTACAGCCGGTATAACCTGGGTATCTCCTGTGTATAATTATATATGTACAGCTGGTATAACCTGGGCATCTCCTGTATATAATGTATATATACAGCCGGTATAACCTGGGCATCTCCTGTATATAATTATATATGTACAGCTGGTATAACCTGGGCATCTCCTGTATATAATGATATATTACAGCCGGTATAACCTGGGCATCTCCTGTATATAATTATATATGTACAGCGGTATAACCTGGGCATCTCCTGTATATAATTATATATGTACAGCCGGTATAACCTGGGCATCTCCTGTATATAATTATATATGTACAGCCGGTATAACCTGGACATCTCCCTGTATATAATGATATATGTACAGCCGGTATATCCTGGGTATCTCCTGTATATAATTATAATGTACAGCTGGTATAACCTGGGTATCTCCTGTATATAATTATATATGTACAGCTGGTATAACCTGGGCATCTCCTGTATATAATTATATATGAACAGCCGGTATAACCTGGGCATCTCCTGTATATAATTATATATGTACAGCCGGTATAACCTGGGCATCTCCTGTATATAATTATATATGTACAGCCGGTATAACCTGGACATCTCCTGTATATAATTATATATGTACAGCTGGTATAACCTGGGTATCTCCTGTATATAATATATATGTACAGCCGGTATAACCTGGGCATCTCCTGTATATAATGATATATATACAGCGGTATAACCTGGGCATCTCCTGTATATAATTATATATGTACAGCCGGTATAACCTGGGTATCTCCTGTTATAATTATATATGTACAGCTGGTATAACCTGGGCATCTCCTGTATATAATGATATATATACAGCCGGTATAACCTGGGCATCTCCTGTATATAATTATATATGTACAGCTGGTATAACCTGGCATCTCCTGTATATAATGATATATATACAGCCGGTATAACCTGGGCATCTCCTGTATATAATTATATATGTACAGCCGGTATAACCTGGGCATCTCCTGTATATAATTATATATGTACAGCCGGTATAACCTGGGCATCTCCTGTATATAATTATATATGTACAGCCGGTATAACCTGGACATCTCCTGTATATAATGATATATGTACAGCCGGTATATCCTGGGTATCTCCTGTATATAATTATAATGTACAGCTGGTATAACCTGGTATCTCCTGTATATAATTATATATGTACAGCTGGTATAACCTGGGCATCTCCTGTATATAATTATATATGAACAGCGGTATAACCTGGGCATCTCCTGTATATAATTATATATGTACAGCGGTATAACCTGGGTATCTCCTGTATATAATTATATATGTACAGCCGGTATAACCTGGGACATCTCCTGTATATAATGATATATGTACAGCCGGTATATCCTGGGTATCTCCTGTATATAATTATACATGTACAGCTGGTATAACCTGGGTATCTCCTGTATATAATTATATATGTACAGCCGGTATAACCTGGGCATCTCCTGTATATAATTATATATGAACAGCCGGTATAACCTGGGCATCTCCTGTATATAATTATATATGACACGCGGTATAACCTGGGCATCTCCTGTATATAATATATATGTACAGCGGTATAACCTGGGCATCTCCTGTATATAATTATATATGTACAGCGGTATAACCTGGACATCTCCTGTATATAATGATATATGTACAGCCCGGTATATCCTGGGTATCTCCTGTATATAATTATACATGTACAGCTGGTATAACCTGGGCATCTCCTGTATATAATTATATATGAACAGCCGGTATAACCTGGGCATCTCCTGTATATAATTATATATGTACAGCCGGTATACCTGGGTATCTCCTGTATATAATTATATATGTACAGCCGGTATAACCGGACATCTCCCTGTATATAATGATATATGTACAGCTGGTATAACCTGGGCATCTCCTGTATATAATTATATATGTACAGCTGGTATAACCTGGGTATCTCCTGTATATAATTATATATGTACAGCTGGTATAACCTGGGCATCTCCAGTATATAATTATATATGTACAGCTGGTATAACCTGGGCATCTCCTGTATATAATTATATATGTACAGCTGGTATAACCTGGGCATCTCCTGTATATAATTATATATGTACAGCGGTATAACCTGGGTATCTCCTGTATATAATTATATATGTACAGCGGTATAACCCGGGCATCTCCCTGTATATAATGATATATGTACAGCGGTATAACCTGGGCATCTCCTGTATATAATTATATATGTACAGCCGGTATAACCTGGGTATCTCCTGTATATAGTTATATATGTACAGCTGGTATAACCTGGGTATCTCCAGTATATAATTATATATGTACAGCTGGTATAACCTGGGTATCTCCTGTATATAATTATATATGTACAGCTGGTATAACCTGGGCATCTCCAGTATATAATTATATATGTACAGCTGGTATAACCTGGGCATCTCCTGTATATAATTATATATGTACAGCTGGTATAACCTGGGCATCTCCTGTATATAATTATATATGTACAGCCGGTATAACCTGGGTATCTCCTGTATATAATTATATATGTACAGCCGGTATAACGCGGGCATCTCCTGTATATAATTATATATGTACAGCTGATATAACCTGGGCATCTCCTGTATATAATTATATATGTACAGCTGGTATAACCTGGGCATCTCCTGTATATAAATTATATATGTACAGCTGGTATAACCTGGGCATCTCCTGTATATAATTATATATGTACAGCTGGTATAACCCGGGCATCTCCTGTATATAATTATATATGTACAGCTGGTATAACCTGGGTATCTCCTGTATATAATTATATATGTACAGCTGATATAACCTGGACATCTCCTGTATATAATTATATATATACAGCTGGTATAACCTGGGCATCTCCTGTATATAATTATATATGTACAGCTGGTATAACCTGGGCATCTCCTGTATATAATTATATATGTACAGCTGGTATAACCTGGGCATCTCCTGTATATAATTATATATGTACAGCCGTATAACCTGGGTATCTCCTGTATATAATTATATATGTACAGCTGGTATAACCTGGGCATCTTCTGTATATAATTATATATGTACAGCTGGTATAACCCGGGCATCTTCTGTATATAATTATATATATATTACAGCTGGTATAACCTGGACATCTCCTGTATATAATTATATATGTACAGCCGGTATAACCTGGACATCTCCTGTATATAATGATATATATACAGCCGGTATAACCTGGGCATCTCCTGTATATAATTATATATGTACAGCCGGTATAACCTGGGTATCTCCTGTATATAATTATATATTGTACAGCTGGTATAACCTGGCATCTTCTGTATATAATTATATATGTACAGCTGGTATAACCCGGGCATCTTCTGTATATAATTATATATATATACAGCTGGTATAACCTGGACATCTCCTGTATATAATTATATATGTACAGCTGGTATAACCTGGGCATCTCCTGTATATAATTATATATGAACAGCCGGTATATCCTGGGTATCTCCTGTATATAATTATATATGTACAGCCGGTATAACCTGGACATCTCCCTGTATATAATGATATATGTACAGCTGGTATAACCTGGGCATCTCCTGTATATAATTATATATGTACAGCTGGTATAACCTGGGCAACTCCTGTATATAATTATATATGTACAGCTGGTATAACCTGGGCATCTCCTGTATATAATTATATATGTACAGCCGGTATATCCTGGGTATCTCCTGTATATAATTATATATGTACAGCCGGTATAACCTGGACATCTCCCTGTATATAATGATATATGTACAGCTGGTATAACCTGGGCATCTCCTGTATATAATTATATATGTACAGCTGGTATAACCTGGGTATCTCCTGTATATAATTATATATGTACAGCTGGTATAACCTGGGCATCTCCAGTATATAATTATATATGTACAGCTGGTATAACCTGGGCATCTCCTGTATATAATTATATATGTACAGCTGGTATAACCTGGGCATCTCCTGTATATAATTATATATGTACAGCCGGTATAACCTGGGTATCTCCTGTATATAATTATATATGTACAGCCGGTATAACCTGGGCATCTCCTGTATATAATTATATATATACAGCCGGTATAACCTGGGCATCTCCTGTATATAATTATATATGTACAGCTGGTATAACCTGGGCACCTCGTGTGTATAATTATATATATACAGCTGGTATAACCTGGGCATCTCCTGTATATAATTATATAGGTGCAGTTAGTATAACCTGGGCACCTCGTGTATGTGTGCATATATAGCCGTGTGAAAGTGTTCACCCCCTTCCTGATTTCCTTTTCTCCTTCGTCTCATTGGGGGACACAGGACTGTGGGTGTATGCTACTGCCGCTAGGAGGCTGACACTAAGTAAACATAAAAAAGGTTAGCTCCTCCTCCGCCGTATACACCTCAGCACTGGCCGCAGGCAAACCCAGTTATTGCTTAGTGTCTGATGGAGGCACACGTCTGGTTCTTTTTCCAGACCATTTTTTTTTTTTTTTCTTCCCCACGAAGATGAGATAGGGGCGACGGATCCTATTGAAAGGGTCCGATCTCCCCAAACCATCAACGGGCGAGCACGTGGAGTAAAGCCTCCAGCGTATCCTCTCCCGCAACGTGGGACACGAATGCCGGACTTAGCCCTGTCCACCCTGAGGTATTGAAACCCTAGGTTGCACAGAGGCAGGAGTTTGTCCGTGCAGCCCCCACTGCGCCACCAATGCTAAACTGCGGTGCTGCAAGGAGGCGGACGGTCCCTCTCCTCATCCCCTGTAGGGGTGATGGAGTTAGGGTTCCTGCACCGTCCCACCTTTTTTACTACAAAGCCCCCCTCTAAATGCATCAGGCGGAATGGAGCCAGACGCCACTGCTACGCGGTTTAAGGACGCAGGGGGTACAGGACTGGGGTAAGTGCTTCTACCTCCAGCCTGGTTGTTCCGCTTCACTAAGTACTTCTGCACTCCGTTTCACTGACCGTCGCACATCCAGTTCATTGCGGACTCTGTGATAGACTCAGTATGTCCAGAAGAACTAAAGCTCATACGGTGCTGTATACCGCATGCATTGCCTGTAGGTCCCCTTTTCCGCGCGCCCAGATTACTCGGGTTTGCGAAGCCTGTGACTCCGAACGGGCTCAGGAACCCGCTCCTATTACGGAACCCAGTGCGTCAGGTCCCCCTGAATGGGCTCTGTCCCTGACTCAATCTGTGGCATCATTGACTAGAGCAATCGAGTCCCTTCAAGCTCCCGATAGGAGCAGGGACAGTGGTTCACCCGTCTTGGCGACGTCTCATGAACCTCCGGCCTGCAGGGGCCGCGCTCTCACTAGGCAGACGCAGGGGAAGCGAACCCACACCGCGTCGCCTTTGCCGTCCGGGGCCTCGGCATCTTTCAGTTCCGTCTCCCGCTCTCCCTCACCTCTGACAAGTGATCAGTATTCGGATTCTGATTCAGAAGGGTCCCTTAATTTAGAGGCACCAAATTGTCAGGACACAATTGACAGTTTGATTGAAGCTGTCAATCAAACCTTGGGGATAGACGATGAGTCCACCTTGACCTCCGGTCATAAGGTGTCCTTCAAAAGAGCCAGGCAAGCTCATAAGGTTTTTGGATCTCATCCTGAGTTTGAGGAGCTAGTGCAGCGCCACCGGGAGAAACCGGACAAGCGCTTCGCAGGACAAAAGGCTCTCAATACTAGATATCCTTTTGCTCCCGAGCTTCTTAAGAAATGGGCGGAATCTCCTGCGGTTGATCCTCCTGTGTCGCGTTTGGCGTCTAAAACGCTCCTCTCCCTTCCTAACGGTTCCTCGATCAAGGAACCAACGGATCGTCTGATTGAAGGTTTGGCCCGCTCGGTGTTTGAAGCATCGGGTTCTGCTCTCTCTCCTTCTTTTGCAGCGACTTGGGTTGCTAAGGCCATGATATCCTGGTCGGAGTCTCTAAATAGAGCGCTTCATGGTATTGAGGTACCATCTGAAGTAACTGAGATTTCTAATCAGATAGCACTTGCAGGAGACTTCTTAATTAATGCGTCCATGGATGCGGCAAATTGCGCAGCCCTAGCTGCTGCTAATGCAATTGCCATCAGAAGATCTTTGTGGCTGAGAACCTGGCGAGCAGATTCAATCTCAAAGAAATCGCTTACATCCTTACCATATCAGAATGGTCGGTTATTTGGCGAAAGGTTGGATCAGCTCATATCTGATGCGACGGGAGGGAAGAGCAGTTTCCTTCCTCAGCAAAAGATTAAGCAGCCTTTTCGCCGACAGCTTCAGCCTCGCTTTAGGGCCTTTCGTAACCCAGGTTGGGCCGCGCCAGCTACCTCCAGCGGTTCAGGTCGGCCTAGTCAGGCCAGAGATCGTCAGGTCTCCTACAGGACCAACCCTCTGGGGAGAGGGCGATCTCAACAACCAAGATCTAGAGGGTCCAAACCCCAGAGATATTCGGACAAATGACTGGAAGCAGAATCCGGTCAATTTATCCAGAGTAGGCGGCCGCTTACTCTGGTTTCGCCCCATTTGGCTATCGATTACTCACGACGAGTGGGTCCGGGAGTTAGTCTTCTCGGGGTACAAAATAGAATTTTCCAGCCTTCCCTCAAATCGTTTTTTTCCCTCGCGCCTTCCCAAGGAGGAATCTCGGGTTCGCGCCTTATTCAGGGCGGTCGAGTCTCTTCGGCACAGCGGGGTTGTCGTGCCTGTACCGGAGATCGAAAAGGGTCAGGGGTTTTATTCCAACCTGTTCATTGTACCCAAAAAGGACGGTACCGTAAGGCCCATTCTGGATCTAAGCGACTGAACCGGTTTGTCAGAATTCGACATTTCCGAATGGAGTCTCTCCGTTCGGTCATTGCAGCCATGGAAAAAGGGGAATTTCTAGCATCAATAGACATTCAGGATGCCTATCTTCACATCCCCATATTTCCTCCTCATCAGAGATTTCTTCGGTTTGCCGTCGGCAAACTTCATCTTCAGTTCGCAGCCTTGCCATTCGGGCTAGCCACAGCCCCCAGGGTGTTCACAAAGGTCATGGCTGCTGTTGTGTCCATTCTGCACTCCAGGGGGGTAGTCATCCTGCCTTACTTAGACGATCTCCTCATCAAGGGTCCGTCTTTTCAAATCTGCGAGGAAAGTGTCAGCATTACGTTAGACACCCTTGCTCGCCTGGGGTGGCTGGTGAATATGAAGAAATCATCTCCCGTGCCATCTCGGAAGATCACCTTTTTAGGGATGAATTTCGACACCGCTCAGGGGTTGATAATTCTTCCTCAGGACAAGGCCTTGGTTCTCCGTCAAGAGGTACGGATCCTTCGCCAACCAATTCCTCACACCATCCGGTTTTGCATGAGGGTCCTGGGAAGGATGGTGGCAGCAATAGAGGCTATTCCATTTGCCCAATTTCATCTTCGCCCCCTTCAACTGGCACTCTTGGCAGTATGGGACGGGAGCCCTTACTCCCTCAATCTTCGGTGCCGTCTGTCCCTGCAGGTCAGACAGACTCTAATGTGGTGGACGAAGAGCACCACTCTTCGACAGGGTCGGTTGTTTCCTCCAAATTTCTGGTTGGTTGTCACAACGGACGCCAGCCTGCTCGGATGGGGAGCAGTGTTTCGTCACCATACAGCCCAGGGAACTTGGTCTCAGCAGGAATCGACCCTCCCGATCAATATTTTAGAGATCCGAGCTATTCGGCTAGCTCTGAGACATTTTCACCAGCATCTGGCGGGCCACCCAGTCAGAATACAATCGGACAATGCCACGGCAGTGGCATACATAAACCATCAGGGAGGTACCCGCAGCAGGGCGGCCATGCACGAGGTAAAACAGATTCTGACTTGGGCAGAGGTAAATCACTCTGTGATTTCAGCGGTCCACATTCCGGGCGAGGAAAACTGGGCTGCGGATTTTCTCAGCCGTCACGGCATAGCGTCAGGGGAATGGTCGCTTCATCCCGAGGTTTTTCAGCAGATATGCCGACGCTGGGGAACCCCAGATGTGGACCTGATGGCTTCCAAGATAAATGCCAAGGTGCCCAACTTCGTCTCCCGGTACCGGGATCCGCAGGCATTTGCAGTAGACGCTCTGGTCCTACCATGGAATCAGTTTCATCTTCCATACTTGTTTCCACCAATAGCCCTTCTCCCAAGAGTGATCAGAAAGATCAGGATAGAGGGGGTTCCAGCGATATTAATCGCTCCGGATTGGCCGCGTCGCTCATGGTACGCGGAGCTGGTACAATTGCTCGCCGACACACCCTGGCGACTGCCAGAGCGCGTGGACCTTCTCTCCCAGGGCCCAGTTTACCACCAGAACTCAGCGGTCCTGTGTTTGACGGCCTGGCCGTTGAATCTTGGATCCTGACCAGGGCTGGATTCTCTAAAAAGGTCGCCGCAACGATGGCTAACGCCCGAAAGCCCGTTTCGGCTCGCATCTACCACGGTACTTGGAAGGTCTTTTTTGATTGGTGCAGGGAACATGATTGTTCCTGCTCCTCTTTTCAATTCCGAACATTCTATCTTTTCTCCAGGCAGGCCTAGATTCAGGTCTAGCGCCTAGTACTCTTAGACGACAGATATCAGCTTTGTCGGTTCTTTTTCAGCGAGAGATCGCGTCTAATTTCAGCTGCAGATGAAGGAAGAGAGCCACAGTAATTCATTACTGATGGGTAGGCGGAGCCCCAGATCAGGATGTTACCTCAGATCAAAAGAGTGATGACTGGCTGGCCCCTCCAGCTCGGGCTCCTCCTACTCAGCTCCAGTCTAAGATTTGAGGTCCAGAGGATGGTCGCTGCTAATGCAGCTCCTCAGAAAATTTTATTATTTTAATATTCGGACAGGAGACTTGGATCACTAGTTGGTCTAGAGGTCTCAGGGGTATCAGCGCTGCTGTACCCCAACCTCTCCCTTGGCGGATCTGTATTTACTCAAAGTCCCTGCAGAATCCTTGCCGGCCCTGGGGATGAGGAGAGCTTCCCTGGCGGGACGCAAACCACACGTGCGGTCACTGCGTTCTTCGCCCTGGAGGGAAGCATGGGCACTGCGCCAGAAACCCCTGAGGGTCCCTGTGGCGCCTTGGCTGGTGAGTACTCCACACAAATTTTAATAATAATTATGTGTGAGTGCTTTAGCGTCTGAATGAGCAGCGCTATTATTAATGTCAGCGTTACTATGTCAGTATGCGTCAGCGCTGCTGTGACAGCGCTACTACATGTAAATGTCAGTAAGCTTCAGCGCTGCTGTGACAGCGCTAATACATGTAATGTCAGTAAGCTTCAGCGCTGCTGTGACAGCGCTACTACATGTAAATGTCAGTAAGCTTCAGCGCTGCTGTGACAGCGCTACTACATGTAATATCAGTATGCTTCAGCGCTACTGTGACAGCGCTACTACATGTAATGTCAGTATGCTTCAGCGCTACTGTGACAGCGCTTCTACATGAAGATGTGGTGATTTTTTTGTCCGCAGGCAGATAGCTGCAGGACAGAGAGGGAGCAGGAGCGGGGGAGTTCGCGCTCATTATTTGAGCTAGCAGGGGGCGTGGCCTATCTATCCCGGTCTTTTGAGCAGGAAGACGCGCGCTCTGGCTTTTCTCCTGCGACCCCCTCACTGTGGCGGCCATTACTCAGGCTCCTGGGCTCCTCGGACCGCTCCCCTCCTCATATAGACACCACGGCCAGCTGGGTGAGTGCGGATTCCTCACCCCGCAGCGCAGCGATCGCTATCCTGCAGCTGCAGTCTCATCAGAGACATAAAAATTGGCTGGGGCTCACAAATATATATATATTTTGGTGAGTTTGCAATATTAACCCCTTTGAGGGTTATTTCTACCTGCCAAATTTGCTGACTGGATACCGCTGGGGTAACTCTGCTTGGTGGAGCGTTAACCCTTCAGCGTTTGAAAAAAAAAAAAAAAAAACCGCATAGTTTTTTTGCTGGTATTACCGCTTTGACCTGCTCATTCAGATGAGACATGTCTGAACAGAGTTCAGATGCCGCGGATCACGTCCCAGTGCCATTGCGGCAATCAGATACGCAGACCTCCACAGCGTCTAGCGCTGCGGTCGACAGCGGTGGAAAATTGGATGATATCGCTCGATCGATTAATAACTTATCTGACCTTTTAGGTCAATATGTGTCTGCTAATTCCTCTCAGAGGAAGCGACGCAGGCCGTTACCGGCCTCTACACGGAGCGAGTCAGATGTATCTGATATTGGGCAGAGTTCCCCTTTATATTCGGATGGAGAAATATCCGATTCAGATGCGGACGAGCCGCAGGGGCGTTCCTCTATGACGAAGCGTACGGAGGCATTAATTGAAGCCATGAGAGATATACTACAGTTACCGGAGGAGGTAACTAGTCGTCCTGGTAAATCAGCACGCATGTTCCAGGAGTCCCGTGCTTCGCGCACAACATTGCCAGCTCTGGAGGAGCTTAATAGTGTAATAGAGGAGGAACGTCTGTGTCCAGATAAGCGTTTTCATGGAACGCATTTCTTTGATACACTTTATCCTTGCTCTACGGAGTTAAAGGCTAATTGGACTTCTGCTCCTGAAGTGGATGTGTCCTTATCTCAGCTTAGTAAATCCTCACTACTCCCTATTAAGGGAAAAGCGAGCTTACAGGAGCCTTTGGATAGAAAGGCAGAATGGCGGCAAAAGCAAGCTATGAGGCTGCGGGTCATGGATTTCGAGCAGTGCTAGGATCCATGTGTGCTGCTAGAGCTTCTCTAAGCTGGTTGGCACGTCTGAAGACGGAGTTGCAAAATGAATCTCCGTTATCTGAGATACGGGAAAACTTGTGAATGGTTAGAAACGGCAGCCTGTTATATCTTTGATGCCGGTCTGGATACGGCATCTCTGCTGGCCAAAGCGCAAGCTTCAGCGGTCACAGTCAGAAGAGCTTTATGGCTCAGACAGTGGGCCGGGGACGCAGTTTCCAAACAAGGGTTGTTGGCCTTACCTTACAAGGGTGGCCATCTTTTTGGATCCGACCTCACAGAGCTGATTTCCAAGGCTAAGGCAAAGGAATCAGCATTACCACAGCGAAGGGCCATGGCCTCGGTGTCCAGTAAGCCTGGGTTTTATAGTGGTCGGCGGTCCTTTCGGGGCCGAGGACGATCTAGTCACTCCTCGTGGGGATCGGGTCGTCCTTCTTTCTCAGGAAAGAAATCCTCTCAGAAAACTCGTACTCCCTGGAAGCAGAGTTTCCGCCAGAACAAGCGGGAACTTGACAAGAAACCCGCAAAGTCGGATTGACGCCAGGGGTCCACTCGAGGATTCTCGAGTGGGGGGTCGCATGCTTCTTTTCAAGGAGACTTGGATGGCTCGCGTTCCAGATTCCTGGGTAACGCGGATAGTGTCGGCAGGCTATTTCATAGAGTTTGCTTCTCAACCCCCAAATGTTTTTTGTCAATCTCGCGTTCCGTCGGAACCCGAGCTTGTTGTCGCTCTACAGCGAGAGGTCGAATCGCTACTACAAAAGGGTGTAGTGATACCGGTTCCGTCAGAGGACCGAGGAAAAGGTTTTTATTCCAACCTTTTTATAGTTCCCAAAAAGGAGAACAAATTTCGCCCGATTCTGGATCTCAAGCGATTAAACCGGCATGTCCATGCCCGGAAATTTCGCATGGAGTCGCTTCGTTCCGTTGTGGCAGCTCTGTCACAGAACGATTTTCTGGTGTCAATCGACATTCGCGACGCCTATTTGCATATTCCCATCGGAAAGGCTCATCAGCGCTTTCTTCGATTTGCCATAGGTCAGAATCATTACCAGTTCGTGGCTCTGCCGTTCGGCTTAGCCTCAGCGCCAAGGGTCTTTACAAAAGTTCTGGCGCCCCTCATGGCACTCCTTCGAAGACAGGGGATTACGATTCTCCCTTATCTGGACGATCTTTTGATCGTGGCTTCCTCGGAGGAGGAGGCATTGACGGCTCGGGATTTGTCTCTTCAGTTTCTGAAAGACTTCGGTTGGCTGGTCAATTGGGAGAAGTCGTCCCTGGAACCATCGAGGACAATTCTCTTTTTGGGAATGCATCTCGACACGTTTCGGTCGGTAGTTTCCTTACCACCAGACAAACAGTCATGTCTTCTTCGACATGTACAGATTATGACAGCCTCAACGGCAATGTCCCTACGGAAGTGTATGCGTCTTCTGGGACTGATGGTGGCGTCCATGGAGGCAATTCCTTTTGCCCAGTTCCACTCCAGGACTCTTCAAAGGTTCATCTTGAGTCGATGGAACCAGTCGCAATCGCTGGATTGCAGTGTCACCATTTCTCGCGCGGTGCGGGATTCTCTAGAATGGTGGTTACGTCCAGGGGCATTCTCCCTGGGGAAGTCTTTCCTCCCTCTGAAGTGGTCAGTCATAACCACCGATGCCAGCCTGACGGGCTGGGGGGGGTGTTTGGACCAATCTCTGGATTCAGGGGGTATGGTCACCGGAAGAGTCTGTGCTTCCGATCAACATCCTGGAATTGAGGGCGATTTTTCTTTGCCTCCAACATTGGACGGTCCTTTTGAGCGGTCTGCCAGTCCGTGTGCAGACAGACAATGCGACGGCTGTCGCGTATATCAATCACCAAGGTGGGACAAGGAGTTCCAGACTCATGGTAGAGGTGTCCCGAATTCTGATTTGGGCAGAGGCCAATGTACCAGCCATTTCGGCGATTCACATTCCAGGGGTTCAGAATATTACAGCGGACTTTCTCAGTCGCAGAAGGATGGATCCCGGGGAATGGAGCCTCCACCCGGAAGTCTTTGCACTACTGTGCTCTCGCTGGGGAACCCCCCAAGTGGATTTGATGGCTTCCAGGTCCAATGCCAAGTTACCGACATTCATGTCCAGGTACAAGGACCCGAAGGCGGTGGCGGTGGATGCTCTAGTGGCTCAGTGGGATCAGTTCAAGCTGATCTATGTATTCCCGCCGATATCCTTACTTCCTCTAGTGCTGCGTCGGATCAGACTAGAGAGAATTCCAGCTATTCTGATAGCTCCAGACTGGCCAAGAAGGGTGTGGTTCTCGACAATAATGTCGCTGTTGGCGGCACCTCCGTTTCCACTCCCTCTTCAACAGGACTTGTTGACTCAGGGGCCCATTTGTCATCCGGACTTGATGTCCCTGCGTTTGACGGCGTGGCTCTTGAGACCGAGATCTTGACCCGTAGAGGTTTTTCAGCCGAGGTCATTGCTACCCTTCGTGCTGCAAGATGTCCGGCTACTTCTAGGATTTACCACAAAATTTGGGAAACCTTCTTTTCGTGGTGTTTGGGGTCTTCTCGGAACCCGAGAAAGTTTTCCATTCCAACCTGTTGGCTTTTCTGCAACATGGGCTAGACAAGGGTTTGGCAGTTAGCACTCTGAAAGGTCAGATTTCTGCTCTGTCCTTATTATTCCGGAGAACCATTGCTTCGAATAGAGACGTGATCTCTTTTTTCCGAGGTATCTCTCGTAAGTTTCCGCCGCGGAAGGCACCTGTGTCTCCTTGGCGGCTCAACCTTGTTTTGGAGGCTCTTCAGCATAAACCTTTTGAACCTATGGTTTCTGCTAGCCTTTCTTTACTTTCTTGGAAGGTGGCTTTCCTTGTTGCAGTCACTTCCTTGAGGAGAGTTTCTGAATTGGCAGCTCTTTCTTGCTCGCCTCCTTTTCTGGAGTTTTTTCCGGATCGTGTAGTGCTTCGCACTCGGGGTGATTTTTTGCCTAAAGTGGTGTCACAATTTCATGTTAACCAGGATATTGTGTTGCCTTCACTCTGTCCGGATCCGAAGAATACGAAAGAGCGAGATTTACACACATTGGATTTAGTGCGGGCCTTGAAGTTTTATCTATCTATTACTCAAGGTTTTCGTAAGACGGACTCCCTGTTTGTGGTTCCGGCAGGTCGTCGGCGTGGTCAACGAGCTTCCAAGGGTTCTATAGCTCGTTGGATCCGGTCAGCTATTTTGGAAGTTTACCGTCTTCGGGGTGAATCTTGCCCGATTAAGATTCGAGCCCATTCCACGAGAGCTGTGGCTTCATCGTGGGCTTTTTCATCAAGGTGCTTCGGCAGTGCAGCTTTGCCGAGCGGCGACTTGGCGCTCTGTCCACACGTTTACAGATTTTATAAAGTGGACGTCAGTGCTTCCGCTGATGCAGCCCTCGGACGTAGGGTCCTGCAGGCAGCTGTAGTTTAAAGTTCTGGATGAACTTGTGTTTAGCGCTGGTTGCGCTTTGTTGTAAGGTTTGGGTTTCTGCCTTTTGTTGGTTTTTTCCCACCCTTATTTTTGAACTGCTTTGGGACGTCCCATCAGTAATGAATTACTGTGGCTCTCTTCCTTCATCTGCAGCTGAAACACGGATTTTGGTAAAGACTTACCTGTAAAATCCTTTTCAGCGAAGGAAGGAAGAGAGACACAGCTCCCTCCCACGGCAGAAGTGTGTTGATGTTTTCAGATGCAGCGCGACCCTTATCTGATAGCGATTATCTGGGCTGAGGTCAGCGCGCTAAGGCTCTGTTCCAGCATCGCCAGCTCATCGCAGTAGTCAGGTTCCGTGAGTAGTACCTGGAACTCTGTGGTTTTTGGCTTTCTTTGCATGCATAACCTGTATCCTTGTGTTTTTTCTCTGAAGTTCCTTCAGAAGGGGTTATGTTGCTCCGCTG
Organism: Oophaga sylvatica; assembly: GCA_033576555.1. Classification (NCBI taxonomy): domain Eukaryota; kingdom Metazoa; phylum Chordata; class Amphibia; order Anura; family Dendrobatidae; genus Oophaga; species Oophaga sylvatica. The sequence continues at coordinate 24,850 of JARQOD010008554.1, forward strand.
GTGATCTTGGCTCTTTCCTAAAAGCTTTGATACGACTGGAGCTGAGTAGGAGGAGCCCGAGCTGGAGGGGCCAGCCAGTCATCACTCTTTTGATCTGAGGTAACATCCTGATCTGGGGCTCCGCCTACCCATCAGTAATGAATTACTGTGTCTCTCTTCCTTCCTTCGCTGAAAAGGATTTTACAGGTAAGTCTTTACCAAAATCCGTGTTTTCAGGTTAGGACCTTTATTCAGGGGGTTGTCCATATAGTTCCTCCCTACAAGACTCCCTTAGAGGTTTGGGACCTCAATCTAGTCCTGGGAGTCCTACAGGAGTCTCCTTTTGAACCTTTGCAGGAAGTTTCTCTATCATTTCTTTCCTGGAAAGTGGTGTTTTTGGTAGCCATTACATCCATAAGGCGGGTTTCGGAGCTGGCTGCACTGTCTTGTCGAGCTCCGTACTTACTTTTCCATCAGGATAAGGTGGTGCTCAGACCAACACCACCTTTTTTGCCTAAGGTTGTGTCCTCATTTCATATTAATGAGGACATTGTTTTGCCCTCATTTTGCCCAGCTCCGACGCACCGAGTGGAGAAGGCTCTCCATACGCTAGATCTGGTGAGAGCACTCAGGAGATATGTATCTCGGACGGCGTCCTTTCGACAGACGGACACGCTGTTTGTCCTCCCTGAAGGTCGCAGGAAGGGACTTGCTGCCTCTAAGTCAACCTTGGCTAGGTGGATTCGGTTAGCCATTCAGGAGGCTTACCGTATCAGAGGCGCGGTGGTTCCCGCAGGGATCAAGGCTCACTCCACCAGAGCGGTGGGTGCCTCCTGGGCCCTTCGGCATCAGGCTTCGGTGGAACAGGTTTGTAAAGCAGCAACCTGGTCCAGTCTGCATACTTTTTCCAAGCATTATAATGTCCATACCCAGACTTCTGCGGATGCCAGTCTGGGTAGAAGGATTCTTCAGGGCACGGTTGCGCACCTATAAGCAATGCTGGATTATAAACTACACTGTGGAGTCGGTTTCCCACCCAAGGGACTGCTTTGGGACGTCCCACAGTCCTGTGTCCCCAATGAGACGAAGGAGAAATACGGATTTTTGTGTTACTCACCGTAAAATCCTTTTCTCCGAGACGCTCATTGGGGGACACAGCACCCTCCCTAAGAGCCGGCTGGCTTTATATTGAGTTAACTCTATTCTCCTTAAATTGGTATCAGCAGTTTTTTTCTTCTGAATATACTGTATCTGTGTTAACTCTTGATTTATTTTTTAGCCTCCTACTGCTTTTTGCACTAAACTGGGTTTGCCTGCGGCCAGTGCTGAGGTGTATACGGCAGAGGAGGAGCTAACCTTTTTTATGTTTACTTAGTGTCAGCCTCCTAGCGGCAGTAGCATACACCCACAGTCCTGTGTCCCCCAATGAGCGTCTCGGAGAAAAGGATTTTACGGTGAGTAACACAAAAATCCGTATTTCTTTTGCACTTAAATGTTTCCGATCACCAAACAAATGTACGTATTACAGAAAGATAACACAATAATCACACAATGCAGTTTTTAAATGAAGGTCTTCATTATTAAGGAAAAAAGAAATCCAAACCTCCAGGCCCTGTGTGAAAAAACGATTGCCCTCTAACCCTAATAATTGGCTGATCCGCCCTTAGCAGTGACAACTGTGGTAACCGGCAATGAATCTTTTACATCGCTCTGGAGGGATTTTGGCCGCTCATCTCTGCAGAATTGTTGTAATTCAGCCACATTGGAGGTTTCTGAGCATGAGCCGCCTTTTTAAAGGTCATTACAGCATCTCAGTCGCATTAAGGTCAGGACTCTGACTAGGCCACTCCAGAGGCTTAATTTTGTTTTCTGAAGCTATTCAGAGGTGGACTCGCTGTTGTGTTTTAGATCATTGTCCTGCTGCATAACACAAGTGCGCTTCAGCTTGCGGTCACAGATGGCCAGATATTCTCCTTTAGGATTTTTTGGTCGACAGCAGAACTCGTGGATCCATTTACCACAGCAAGTCTTCCAGCTCCTGAAGCAGCAAAACAGCCCCAGACAATCACACTACCACCACCATATTTTACTGTTGGTATGATGTTCCTTTTCTGAAATGTTATGCTGCTTCTACACCAGATGTAATGGGACATACGCCTTCCAAAAAGTTCCAAGTTTTGTCTCGTCAGTCCACAGAGTATTCTCCAAAAGTCTTTGGGATCATCAAGATGTTTTCTGGCAAATCTGAGACAAGGCTTTATGTTCTTATTGCTCAGCAGTGGATTTCGTCTTGGAACCCTGCCATGCAGGCCATTTTTGCCCCGTCTTTCTTATGGTGGAGTCATGAGCCCTGACCTTCAATGATGCAAGTGAGGCCTGCAATTCTTTGGATGTTGTTGTTGATCTTTTGTGACCTCTTGGATGAGTTCTCGCTGCGCTCTTGGGTAATTTTAGTTGGCCGGCCACTCCTGGGAAGGTTCACCACTGTTCCATGTTTTCGCCCTTTGTGGATATTGGCCCTCACTGTGGTTCGCTGGAGTCTCAAAGCTTTAGAAATGGCTTTATCACCTTTTCCAGACTGATAGATCTCAGTTACTTTGTTTCTCATTTGTTCCAGAATTTCTTTGGATCGCGACATGTCTAGCTTTTGAGGATCTTTTAGTCTACTTCACTTTGTCAGGCTGTTGCTATTTAAGTGATTTCTTGGTTGAGAACAAATGTGGCAATAATCAGGCATGTGTGTGGCTAGTGAATGTTGACTTCCCAAAGATGTGATAAACAACAGTTAATTTATGTTTTAAGGGGGTGAATGGTGGGGGGCGATAACTTTCTCACACAGTGATCTGTAGGTTTGGATTTCTTTTTCCCTTAATACTAAAGACCTTCATTTATAAACTGTATTTTGTGATTACTTGTGTTATCTTTGTCTAATATTTACATTTGTTTGGTGATCGGAAACATAAACATGTGACAAACATGGAAAAGAATAAGACGTCAGGAAGGGGCAAACACTCATTCACACAACTGTATGTATTATCTGGTATAACCTGGGCGTCTCGTGTATATATAGCTGCTATAACCTGGGCATCTCGTGTATATATAGCTGCTATAACCTGGGCATCTCGTGTATATATAGCTGCCATAACCTGGGCATCTCGTGTATATATAGCTGCCATAACCTGGGCATCTCGTGTATATATAGCTGCTATAACCTGGGCATCTCGTGTATGTATAGCTGCCATAACCTGGGTTTCTCGTGTATATGTGCATATATAGCTGCCATAACCTGGGCATCTCGTGTATATATAGCTGCCATAACCTGGGCGTCTCGTGTATATATAGCTGCCATAACCTGGGCATCTCGTGTATATATAGCTGCCATAACCTGGGCATCTCGTGTGTATATATAGCTGCCATAACCTGGGCATCTCGTGTATATATAGCTGCTATAACCTGGGCATCTCGTGTATGTATAGCTGCCATAACCTGGGTATCTCGTGTATATGTGTATATATAGCTGCCATAACCTGGGCATCTCGTGTATATATAGCTGCCATAACCTGGGCATCTCGTGTATATATAGCTGCCATAACCTGGGCATCTCGTGTATATATAGCTGCCATAACCTGGGCATCTCGTGTATATATAGCTGCCATAACCTGGGCATCTCGTGTATATATAGCTGCCATAACCTGGGCATCTCGTGTATATATAGCTGCTATAACCTGGGCATCTCGTGTATATATAGCTGCCATAACCTGGGCATCTCGTGTGTGTGTATGTGTGTATTATATATATATATATATATATATATATATATATAGCTGCCATAACCTGGGTATCTCATGTATAATATAGGTGCCATAACCTGGGCATCTCGTGTATATATAGCTGCTATAACCTGGGCATCTCGTGTATATATAGCTGCTATAACCTGGGCATCTAGTGTGTATATAGCTGCCATAACCTGGGCATCTCGTGTGTATATATAGCTGCCATAACCTGGGCATCTCGTGTATATATAGCTGCCATAACCTGGGTATCTCGTGTATATATAGCTGCCATAACCTGGGCATCTCGTGTGTATATATAGGTGCCATAACCTGGGCATCTCGTGTATAATATAGCTGCCATAACCTGGGCATCTCGTGTTATATAGCTGCCATAACCTGGGCATCTCGTGTATATATAGCTGCCATAACCTGGGCATCTCGTGTATATATAGCTGCCATAACCTGGGCATCTCGTGTATATATAGCTGCCATAACCTGGGCATCTCGTGTGTATATATATAGCTGCCATAACCTGGGCATCTCGTGTATATATAGCTGCCATAACCTGGGCATCTCGTGTATATATAGCTGCCATAACCTGGGCATCTCGTGTATATATAGCTGCTATAACCTGGGCATCTCGTGTATATGTGTATATATAGCTGCTATAACCTGGGCATCTCGTGTATATATAGCTGCCATAACCTGGGCATCTCGTGTATATATAGCTGCTGTAACCTGGGCATCTCGTGTATATATAGCTGCTATAACCTGGGCATCTCGTGTATATATAGCTGCTATAACCTGGGCATCTCGTGTATATATAGCTGCCAAAACCTGGGCATCTCGTGTGTATATAGCTGCTATAACCTGGGCATCTCGTGTATATATAGCTGCCATAACCTGGGCATCTCGTGTATATATAGCTGCCATAACCTGGGCATCTCGTGTATATATAGCTGCTATAACCTGGGCATCTCGTGTATATATATAGCTGCTATAACCTGGGCATCTCGTGTATATATATAGCTGCCATAACCTGGGCATCTCGTGTATATATAGCTGCCATAACCTGGGCATCTTGTGTATATATAGCTGCTATAACCTGGGCATCTCGTGTATATATAGCTGCCATAACCTGGGCATCTCGTGTATATATAGCTGCCATAACCTGGGCATCTCGTGTATATATAGCTGCTATAACCTGGGCATCTCGTGTATATATAGCTGCTATAACCTGGGCATCTCGTGTATATATAGCTGCTATAACCTGGGCATCTCGTGTATATGTAGCTGCTATAACCTGGGCATGTGATGTCCTTCTGTCTCGCAGCCATCTTCCCCGCCTGTCTGCCGTCCTGGCCTGTGAGAGCGTCGGCCTTCGCATCGCTGCCGGCGAGTCGCTGGCTCTCCTGTACGAGCTGGCCCGTGATCTGGATGTAGGTGTCAGCCGGGGGTCCGTGTACACGGCAGAACATGTCAGACCCTATGTCTCATCATCGCCCTGTTTTCCCGCAGGAGGATTTCTACTCCGAGGACACGGACGCGCTCTGTGTGACACTGAAGCAGCTGGCAACCGACAGCAACAAATACCGAGCCAAGAGCGACCGCAGGAAGCAGCGCTCCATCTTCCGGGACGTCCTGCACTACATAGAGGTACCAGGTGACATGAGTGGGCATCGCGCCTCCTACCGCGGCGTGCAGACTACTGGCTGTACCCAGGACTGTGGGGTCGGTAAAACCTCCCACTCCACCGCACAGCCCCGGTCACTGCTGAGCACGGACACAACGTGCAGCCGCTGACCTCACCCCGCGCTGGACTCCTGCACCCAGTGTTACAGATGATGGGAGTCACAGTCGCTGCATTTTATACCGACTCCACCGCACAGCCCCGGTCACTGCTGAGCACAGACATAACGTGCAGCCACTGACCTCACCCCGCGCTGCACTCCTACACCCAGTGTTACAGATGATGGGAGTCGCAGTCGCTGCATTTTATACCGACTCCACAGCCCCGGTCACTGCTGAGCACGGACATAACGTGCAGCCACTGTCCTCAACCCGCGCTGGACTCCTGAACCCAGTGTTACAGATGATGGGAGTCGCAGTCGCTGCATTTTATACCGACTCCACCGCCCCGGTCACTGCTGAGCACGGACACAACGTGCAGCCACTGACCTCGCACCACGCTGGACTCCTGCACCCAGTGTGTTATAGATGATGGGAGTCGCAGTCGCTGCATTTTATACCGACTCCACCGCCCCGGTCACTGCTGAGCACGGACATAAAGTGCAGCCACTGACCTCGCACCGCGCTGGACTCCTGCACCCAGTGTGTTATAGATGATGGGAGTCGCAGTCGCTGCATTTTATACCGACTCCACCGCCCCGGTCACTGCTGAGCACGGACACAACGTGCAGCCACTGACCTCGCACCGCGCTGGACTCCTGCACCCAGTGTTACAGATGATGGGAGTCGCAGTCGCTGCATTTTATACCGACTCCACAGCCCCGGTCACTGCTGAGCACGGACACAACGTGCAGCCACTGACCTCGCACTGCGCTGGACTCCTGCACCCAGTGTTACAGATGATGGGAGTCGCAGTCGCTGCATTTTATACCGACTCCACCGCCCTGGCTGCACTCAGATTTCAGGATACTGGATCACCCTTTAATGCACTTCTACTGGAATGACCGGAAACGTTTCTCCCTGCACAGAGCAGTGAATACCAAGCGGAGACCATAAGGTTTGGTCTGGAAGTGATGTACGTGGACAGCTGGCGCGGCGGAGGACGTACGGCTTGTTTAAAGACGCACTCGGCTCGGGAGTGCGCCATCACCTGCAGGTAAGCCCCGACCACCGAGAAGTGGCGCCACCCGCAGCCCACACACTGACACTGTCTGATATGTCTCCACCCAGTACAACGAGGTTCTGAGGGACATCTTCTCTCTGGGGCCCCCGCTGATCCTGGACGCTGCAGCCATCAAAGCCAGCAAAATCTCAAGAGTGGAGAAGGTGAGCCCGGGGAGGGGGGCTCGGGTAACGCCCGGGGAGGGGGGCTCGGGTAACGCCCGGGGAGGGGGGCTCGGGTAACAGGCGGGGGAGGGGGAGTCTCGGGTAACGCCCGGGGAGGGGGGGCTCGGGTAACGCCTGGGGGGAGGGCTCGGGTAACGCCCGGGGAGGGGGGCTCGGGTAACAGGCGGGGGGGGGGAAGTCTCGGGTAACGCCCGGGAGGGGGGCTCGGGTAACAGGCGGGGGGGGGGGGAGTCTCGGGTAACGCCCGGGGAGGGGGGTCTCGGGTAACAGGCGGGGGGGGGGGGAGTCTCGGGTAACGCCTGGGGAGGGGGGGCTCGGGTAACGCCCGGGGAGGGGGGCTCGGGTAACGCCTGGGGAGGGGGGGCTCGGGTAACAGCCGGGGGGTGGGGGTTGTGTCTCGGGTAACACCCGGGAGGGGGGGCTCGGGTAACAGCCGGGGGGGGTCTCGGGCAACGGCCGGGGAGGGGGGACTCGTGTAACGCCAGTGCGGTGTGTCTTGTGTTCCGGGATGAGGGGGGCCTTAGTTTTTGTCTCGGGTAACGCCCGGAAGTGGGGGGGACCATACCCGCAGCTGAGAGCGGTAGAGGGGCAGCGGCGGCTCCACTCCTGCGTCTGCACCGATAAGTCCATTCAGTGTCAGTAAGCAGAACCCGTGTAAGTGAGGAGGTATGGAGACCCAGGTGATGAGATCTGCAGGTCTCATTTATCTGATCTAGTGATCCCCGCAGCAGATCTCCCTGTACAATCGCACAGATGCCTGGATTAATTACTGATCCAGAGCTGCATTTATAATTCAGCTCCGGCCCTGCGCCCTTACAGCTCCCTGCTGCCCCCTGCTGCTTCGCTCGCTTCTGGTTATTAGCCTCACTTCTCCTTTTTGTCCCCTCAGCATTTGGTCAATTCTGCCGCCTTCAAAGCCAGAACTAAAGCGCGGAGCCGGGTCCGGGACAAGCGGGCGGACGTTTTATAGGTGGCTGCTGTCGCTCCAGGAGTCGGCCATGTCCTACTGACCGAAGTATGTTTGTAACACCCTCTTGTGGCCGGAGGAATGATCTGCAGCCCAGAGCGTTGCTCCTCTTCTGGGTGAGAGAGGAGGATAATGGCCGCTGCGCTGGTGACGGCCGGGTGTCTTCATGAAGACTCGTGTTTCTAGATTGATGGCCAGAGTGCCACTCACCAACGTGCTTTATCCAACTCGAGGGTCCGCACCGACCGGAAAACCTCTATAAAGAAATGGCCGCTGGTAAAGGGAACTTGCTGCTGTCTGACACCGGTCGTCTCCTGCCGCCGCTGCGGGAACGGATGATTAATGAAGTTTTAGGAGTTGATTTTAGCCAAAAATCTGTGGATCTGGGGCTGAGGGGTAAAGACCACGCAGACCCCCGATATCTGAGCTGCGGGGACGGAAAAGGCGGCTCAGGAAGAGGAGGAGCTGCCCTCGCTAAGGAACAAGGGGTTAAAAAGTAATCACATCTGCCCTCCACCCACAACGTGAGCACAGAGGAGGCGGCTCGAATGTTTACTATTCCTGTAGCCCTGCAATATATAGCGCCCCCCAGAGGAGGGCAAAACGGAGCAGCCAAACGTCTAAAATGAAAATCTCATGTCACAGCTGTGCTGTAATACGTACAGATTGTATCCTCCAGAGCTGCACTCACTATTCTGCTGGTGCAGTCAATGTGTACATACATTACATTACTGATCCTGAGTTACATCCTGTATTATACTCCAGAGCTGCACTCACTATTCTGCTGGTGCAGTCACTGTGTACATACATTACATTACTGATCCTGAGTTACATCCTGTATTATACTCCAGAGCTGCACTCACTATTCTGCTGGTGCAGTCACTGTGTACATACATTACTGATCCTGAGTTACATCCTGTATTATACTCCAGAGCTGCACTCACTATTCTGCTGGTGCAGTCACTGTGTACATACATTACATTACTGATCCTGAGTTACATCCTGTATTATACTCCAGAGCTGCACTCACTATTCTGCTGGTGCAGTCAATGTGTACATACATTACATTACTGATCCTGAGTTACATCCTGTATTATACCCCAGAGCTGCACTCACTATTCTGCTGGTGCAGTCACTGTGTACATACATTACATTACTGATCCTGAGTTACATCCTGTATTATACCCCAGAGCTGCACTCACTATTCTGCTGGTGCAGTCACTGTGTACATACATTACATTACTGATCCTGAGTTACATCCTGTATTATACCCCAGAGCTGCACTCACTATTCTGCTGGTGCAGTCACTGTGTACATACATTACATTACTGATCCTGAGTTACATCCTGTATTATACTCCAGAGCTGCACTCACTATTCTGCTGGTGCAGTCACTGTGTACATACATTACATTACTGATCCTGAGTTACATCCTGTATTATACTCCAGAGCTGCACTCACTATTCTGCTGGTGCAGTCACTGTGTACATACATTACTGATCCTGAGTTATATCCTGTATTATACTCCAGAGCTGCACTCACTATTCTGCTGGTGCAGTCACTGTGCACATACATTACATTACTGATCCTGAGTTACATCCTGTATTATACTCCAGAGCTGCACTCACTATTCAGCTGGTGCAGTCACTGTACACATATATTACATTACTGATCCTGAGTTACATCCTGTATTATACTCCAGAGCTGCACTCACTATTCTGCTGGTGCAGTCACTGTGTACATATATTACATTACTGATCCTGAGGTACATCCTGTATTATACTCCAGAGCTGCACTCACTTTTCTGCTGGTGCAGTCAATGTGTACATACATTACATTACTGATCCTGAGGTACATCCTGTATTATCCTCCAGAGCTGCACTCACTATTCTGCTGGTGCAGTCAATGTGTACATACATTACATTACTGATCCTGAGTTACATCCTGTATTATACCCCAGAGCTGCACTCACTATTCTGCTGGTGCAGTCACTGTGTACATACATTACATTACTGATCCTGAGTTACATCCTGTATTATACTCCAGAGCTGCACTCACTATTCTGCTGGTGCAGTCACTGTGTGCATACATTACTGATCCTGAGTTACATCCTGTATTATACTCCAGAGCTGCACTCATTATTCAGCTGGTGCAGTCACTGTACACTATATTACATTACTGATCCTGAGTTACATCCTGTATTATACTCCAGAGCTGCACTCACTATTCTGCTGGTGCAGTCACTGTGTACATATATTACATTACTGATCCTGAGGTACATCCTGTATTATACTCCAGAGCTGCACTCACTATTCTGCTGGTGCAGTCACTGTGTACATACATTACATTACTGATCCTGAGGTACATCCTGTATTATCCTCCAGAGCTGCACTCACTATTCTGCTGGTGCAGTCACTGTGTACATACATTACATTACTGATCCTGAGTTACATCCTGTATTATCTCCAGAGCTGCACTCACTATTCTGCTGGTGCAGTCACTGTGTACATACATTA